>WJFB01000861.1:26565-44770 GCA_009870185.1 Pygmarrhopalites habei | reverse complement strand
TATTAATGAATTTTTAATTACGTTTATAAAATTTTCAGTCAATTATTAAACAATTTTCAGAATTTTTCAGCGAATTTCTAAGATTTTCTAGGAATTGTCTAAGATTTTCAGTTTCTAAGATTTTCCTTTGATTCCTTGACCCATTCCGGCCCATCAAGTCTAGGCCCAACCCGGCCCGGGCCGGGTTTGGGTCGGGCTGGGCCGGGGCCCGGGTCAAAATGGGCCAATTTTCCCATCCCTACTACACAGTTACATACAAACACACAAACGTTTGTAGGAAGATTCAGGCTGTATTAATAAAATGTAGCAGCCCCTCTTCACATTGCGTCATGGACAAGAAGAGGAGGAGGATGAAGGACAGTTCCAAAGTATCAGCCACAGTTTATGGACAACAAAAGGGAGTTAAGAGGGCAATAATTGCAATACTCCTTGTGGTCACACTCAGTCTCACTCTGACCCTCCTATTTGACTTATAACTTCTGTATGTGCAAACATAAGCATTTTGGACATGAAAATCTGTTGAAGGGATGTTGTAGTGTGTGTCTGTGTGGTTTGCAACCCCATCACTTTTCCCATCCCATGATTGGCTTTATACAAAAATCAGTTTGAGCCCGGCTCTTTGTCCTAGTAAAAAAAGATTTGTAGGGAAATGTGTGGAGTCCACATCTTTGGAATACATTAAGTTGATCCATGAACATGAGATTTAATACAGGAAGACGGTCAGTAATCGTTCTACAGAGTGGTGAACCTTATTGAATATAAAAAAGTGGGGGAGGAGAGAAAGAGAGTGTGGCTATGTGCTACCATAAACGGGACACACACACTGCACTACACTGCCATGGGAAATATTTGGAGAGAGGTGCTATTTGGGATGGAGTGTAACTATCGTCAGCATTTTCCATTGCAGAGAAAAATAGAGAGAGAGAGCAAAGGACTGTGTGTGTGTAGGGGAAGGGTTGACTCTTGAAATAGGTAGTGGAAACAGTTGCATCCGTATTAAGTCGGCTCTCTCTCTCTCTCTTACGTATATAATATCCGTCCAGGGTGTAATAGCTCAACGCTCCACGTACACACACACATGTATGTGTATGTGTGGGAGACCCTTTTTGTGATGCAGATGTGAGCAGATGGAAAAGGTCAGAGGATAGGGTTCGCGGCTGGTCATTAAGTTCCTTGTCGAAAATCTCTCTGGCTAAAATGACGGAGCCAAGTGGAGGCAGCGTGTGAATGGAATCTCAAATTAGCACTTTACTTTACCCTCTCTCTCTCTCCCTCTCTTCTTTCTCCGCTGTCTCAGATGATTCCACTTCCCTTCCGTCCAAGGAAGAAGAGGAGGTGGAGGAGGAGGAGGAGGAGGAGAAGGAAAAATCACAGGAGAGAAATCTGCACGTATATTTACCCAAAAATATCCCTCCCTCAACTCTCCTTCCTATTTTGCCTTCTCTCTACCTCTCCTTCTAAACTCTTGTTGACTTTGATACTGGAGCGTCCTCAAACTCATCTCTTCCTTGTGTATGGAATTTGTGTGTAACCGTTACAGTGTGTGTGTGTCGTCTGTGGTCGCAGTTCACATTTATGTGAGATTTATCATATTAAGTGAAAGTACTTAGTACACAATATGATACGGGGGGAATTAGTACATGAGAGGCAAGTTTGTTCAAAATCTTCCACATCCTTCAAAACCTTTGACATTTCATACTTTCAGTTCTGTACTGTAAATACATGTATGTACTTAAGGATGTAGTGTACGTGTGTGTGTATGTATTTTCATACACTAAGAAATATTTTGCATGCCTGCATGTGGTTGCAAGGTACTCTCTCAACTCCTCATGTCATTTCCTCGGTTATATGGTGAGCTATTAACACTCTTATTGACCACTGTCAAAACCATCATGATGACTTCCTTCTCCCTCTTCTCCTCTGTCGTCTTGACAAGTCCCATAGAGGACGAGCTCTTTATTGCCATTTTTATGCCTTTGTACATCCTTCTTTTCTCTCTCTCTCCCCTCTAATCCTCATTCACTTTACGAAGCATGGTGACTTATAAAACTCACGTTTCAACTCTCCAACACACTCACCATCGGATTATAGGAAAAGTATATATGTGTGTATTTGGGGGGAGGGAGGGTTTACACTTGACACATTTTTCACTTGCCAGCAAACACCCGTTTCCTCCCTCATCATCCCAATCCTCATTCCACAACAGTACTTTGTGTTTGTGAAAGTAATTTCCAACATTTTTTGACAATTTACGAAATACACGAAATTGATGTGTACCAACATTATTAATTTAGTACACAAAGACCCACATACTTTTTCCTATTTACTTCCATGAAAAATTTTACAATTAATTATACACCTTTTCCGCTCATACTCCCTTCTCTCTCTCTCCTCTGTCCGTTTGTCTTTCAACGGTGGATTGACCGAGATTGGATCGATGAAGTTAAATGAAAGTAAAAAACAGAAGAGAGGGAGAGGAGGGAGAGTTGAAAGCCTGGGACACACAGTGGGACCAGCTAATTAAATCCGGAGCTAGTGTATATTGATTCGGATGTGTGTGTGTGTCGTATTTATGGGGGCCGAGACAGGTTCATGGATATACAATATTTAAATACAAACAGAGAGAGACAGAATGGGTCCTGGACGTGTCCGCTTATTAGACTGATGAGTCTGACGAACTTTATGTGATGTCGGATGTGTGTCCGTTTGCTGTAGAAAATAGTCACTCGTCTGAGTCATGCGATTTCATCGAATGGTGTATCCCCACACACACACACAGACACACAACTCTCTACTATAGCGGGATATAACATTTCTCTCAATAGAGAGAGAAGAGATAAAAATAAAAAATACATACATGTCCATGTTATGCTGATATGATACTGAGCCATCATCCTTTAAAAAATTGGAATCCCACCCGCTACGTTCATATGGTAGATTGTATGGTGCTTGTGTATCTGTGTTTGAGCTCCACACTGAGCGGATGGGAAGGATGGATAGATTTTGAACCTCATACATCCATGTATTTTACAACACAAAAAAGTGTGTGTGGTAACTCTGGGTTGTGGAGACGGGGAGGAGGAGGAGAGGCAAAAGCTTGTGATGCCTACGTTGGACTGTTTTCAATGTAATTTCCTCGTTTAATCGTGGGCTTAAGAGCCTCATCCCTACGATACTATAGTGAATGTGTGTGTGTGTTCGGGGAATGGACAAGGATACATATGTAATGTCCGGCCAGGAAAAACGTAAAATCCATTTTTTTAATCATTGATACGTCAGGGACATGGGGAATTTAAACCCAAGGCCCCTTCTCCCTTCTCCCAAATTTTCGCCTACATGACCACTCTCCCTTCAAACCCTCAAATTTTACACAGACACACTCATCCACACACACAGAGAAAGAGAGAGAGGTACAAACTGTCATGGTTTGAGACCGGTTCAAATTTAAGCTCATGGATTCACAGGATTCTTTATGTGTGTAGAGGGACGTGGTGAAGCAGCTGCAAGTTGTAAAAAATGTTTTTTTGGTATGATTTAATTGCTACTCATATTTATATTTTTGTTAACTGGTCATGAGTTTTCAGTTTTCATGATGATTGAGGAAATGAGTTGATGGGATTTTTTGTGTTCAAGGGATGAGAGAATGGTCGGAATAATGTTGAAGACAAATTTAGTGGAAAGTAGATTGCAAGAAATATTTTGTAATTTTTTCCATTTAATTGCGTAAAAATTACGGTATGGTAATATAAAACAATCGGTTAAAATGGAGGAAGAAAAAATTTAGGAAGAGGAGAAAAATGACGAGTTTTTATATTTCGTCAACTTTCATTTTTTGTCCACTGCGACATGCAAGAGAGACAGAGATTGTGTGTGTGTGTGTTTACTCCATGGAGAGAGATCTCATTTCATTGGAGAATCCCTAGTTTCATTCTCTTTTCAATTCGAGACAGACGTCCTTTTGTTCAATTCATAACATGATTCACTTTGCCTCCTCCAAATGTTCAAATCCCAACGACGATGGTCAACAGTGTGGATATCACATCCAACTTTCCCCTCTTTTGCATAGCACATTGTCTACCACTACTACTACTCCACACACACACACACACACACAATACAGAAAGAGTGAGAGAGGGAGATGAGAGGATGAGGCACACTTTTCAACTCTTTTTTATAATTCTCCTGACTCAGCTACTTTTTACTACTACTTCCACTATTATAATAACGTAAAGTAGCTTTTGAGTCGCTCCTCTCTGTAAAAATTCTCATTTCTCATTCTCAATTTTTGGAGGGGTACAGAAGCAAGAAGAGTCATTTCTCATTTTAAATTTGACAGTAATTTTCGTCTGGCTTGACTGGTCATTTAGGTCACTCCTGTTTAATTGTTTAATTCCACTATTGTCTAATCTGTGAAGACGAGTGGGATTGTGTGGAGGAGTGTACAAAGTAAATTTTTATTTAACTAAAAATCTTTGTCATTTTTTTGAATTTTTTCAAAGATACTTTTATTCTTTTCTCATATAATTTTGTAAATTAAGCGAAAAAAATCTTCAGAATATTTTTCTGTAGATTACAGACTTCAAACTTTAAAATATTATTTTGATGTGTTTGTGACTCTGGCGATCACTTCCCTCTTTCCTCAATGGCAATCGCCATGAACATAAATGGTGTTTAGATTTGAGAACAGAGACAAGTTTTGTAGATGTCAGCCAAAAAGTCATCATAAAGTTATATTGTTTTAAATTCCAAAGAATCTCCTACACACGCCTCAACACGACCAATAAACAAATCCTAAAGTTCAAAGCATTAGCACACACTCCTTGTCGTTAATGACGATTACAATTGAGAGGCTTAGAGCTGTAAGAGCCTTCGCTACTCTCCTCCTTCTTTGTCAAAGGCTCTTACAGCTCTAAGCCCCTCAATTAGTGAATGTACATCTTAGGATACCATTGTGTCATATCAAACATATTGCACTTGTTACAAATTCAAATATCTTGAGCGATGAGGAACAGTAGAAGAAGGAAGTAAGTACCAACAAATGAGACGTATTTACGAGAATTCATAAAACTCATTTATTTATTATTATTCCCCTACTTGTAAACATCCACATACACAAACACACACTCCACATACATGGAGATAAAGAGCGACGGTGCGATTTTAATTTGTTTAATGGTGTCATCTCATTGGATCACACACACACATAAGTGTACAGAGTCTAAGTATTTTTTAAACATCGCATCACCACACAAAATAAAGAGGAGAGTCTATGACTCGCCAATCCACTGAATGCCAATGATGATCCACAGTTTTTAGGTACACAACCTTTGCAAGGACTATTTTTTATCTGGTCATGTTAATGGGATTGACTCATTCCTCCGGGGAGACAAACAGATTTTCTAGCTGACCCAAAGCTAAAAGAACGTTTCGACCCCTCACGTCAGCCAATAACGTGAGTGCGAATGTGTGTGTGTGTGTGGAGTTTCACAATGATTGAAAATTGAATAAGAAATGTGAGACTTCTTGTACGCCCTTTTATTGGATTTGTCATCCAAACGTAATTCAACTTATTACATCAGAGAGAGTCAGTATCAAATTAAATTAATCAGAAGTCGTCAATTTAAAAATAATTTTAAAATTTGAGCCCAGGTTCAATCACAAGATCGACAACAATGTCCCAACAAATGTAAGCTCTATTATTTTTATAAGGAAAGGAGGATCCAGACTTGTGTTTTTGAAGAGGAAATGGTGGTTTGAGGGAAGAATAGTGAAATGGAACACATAAATGCACAGAGAAAGAGAAGGAGAGGGAAACAGACAAGAGTTTTGGATGGTCCTTCAGTTCTGTCATGTAGTTCATTGTAATTCATCCTGATGTTTGATAGTTGGAGTAATAACTAGTAGAGGAAGATTCCATGGACGACTGGTTGGATAAATAGATGGATGGACGTTTCTGTGCATTGCATGGCTAATGCAATATATTGTATGAGGGGACACGAACCAGTCCCAACATCTCAAAAGACAATCCTTTCCACAACCTTCCCTTCCCCATTCCATGTGTACATGTACATGTTCTTATATATCTAGTACTGTACAACACACACACTCTTTCTTCTCAGAATGAGAGTCCTCTGGAATAAAAAGAAGCAGAGGATACTGGAGAGGAGAAGCAGGGAAAAAACAGTTCACAGTCGCCAGACTCATTCAAAGGAGAAAGAACTCAGCTTCTTTTGAGACGACCACTAACTCCTTTGACTGACATTCGACAATGGTAAGCCAGGAGCCCGTCAAGCCATCCTAGATATGTGTATGGAGAGTGTGTGTCTATCCACACTGTACACAAATGAAAATTTCACATATGTACATATACAGGCACAGAGAGAGAGAGAGAGAGAGAGAGAGAGAGAGAGAGTTGTGGCAATATTTGTGCATATTTTGCATATCCCATCTTATATACCGAGGATATTCTTAGAGGGAGTCTGAAGAAAGAACGCCATGGAGCAAAGCGACAGATGAAAATCCAGAGTGTCGAGTGTTGTCTTGTTATCAATTCATAATATCAAATTCTTGCTGTCTCGGCACTCGATCGATGGTCCGCTATCTATTCTCTATCCTTTCTCTCTAGAGAAAAAAAAAATCTTCATCTTGCAGAAGAGAATGGAGAAGGAGTGATAGAGAGAAAGAGGCTAGGCTCCAAAAATGTGCACATTCTAATTGTCAACCACACACAGAGGGTTTCTCTTTTCCGAGGGCATTGAAAAATATAAGAAAAACAAAAAAGGAAAAAATGTGTATTCAAAAACCTTTGAATCAAAGGTCATCCTTATTATTGATTTGCATACTACTGTAAACATCTGCATTGATGCATAAAATAGAAAGATATCAAGAGATTGTGGGGGAGTGTGACACGTCAAAATGTTGAAGATTTATTTTTTTGCAATGCCAATTGATGGACAAGGGACAAGGAAAAGAATTTAAGATGAAAGAGGATGGGAAGGAACAGTCAGGGTGTTTCTATGTGTGTGTGTGTGTGTGTGTGTGTGATGACGACAAGGAAAAGTTGAGAGCTGGAGTCAAGTGTTGGGATTTTGTGGCCAGGCAGTCTTGGATAATGTACAGTGTGTGTGTGTGTGGATGGGAGAGTGTGGACGCGGGAAATAAAAATATGACAAGAGAAAGACAGGGAAGGAAGTGCATACTTATGTACACATAGTTATATTTAAAAGGGTGAACTGTCTCCAGCTCCTCCAGAAGTCTTGGACAGGATGTCAAAGTGGAGAAGGAAAGTGGAGAACAGAAAGAGGGAGAGAGAGTATTATTATTTCCATCTGCTTGATATTCTGAGATTGGAGATGGGTCTTGGCGTATGAATTAATAAAGTGAAAACGTGACTTTACTGTCATATGTGGAGATCCACACACACACACACACTGGATGTATGTTTGGGAGTCAAGGCGCAAGAAAGGAGAAAACCAACAGTCCATCATCAGATTCTCCCACAAAATATAATAATAATAACATGTCTCGGATATCTTGTCCACGTGCTGCTGTCCCCATATCATATTATGCATTTTTATAATATGTATTTAGACTGTTCACTTGTCTGCTTTCACTCCACTGACTCCCTTGTCCCTTCCACACATACACTTTCTTCAGCTTTCTACGGTGTGTAGTGTGTATACATGTGAGAGAGAGACACGTCTTATGATCTTTCACATTTTCATATTGTAGAACCCTGATGAACGCCATCATCATTATATAAAGTACAGTTTTTGATTTAAAGGGTGAACCATGAGGAAAAAACTTTATTATAGGTTACATAACTCATTTCACTTTCACCTCTTTACCCTTGTATTGATTTTGAGGAAATTCCGATAAATCTGGAATTCACCTCAGGACCTCAGTTATTATTAACGGAATGAATGGAAGTTGATCAATTTTGTACAAATTGTTTGAACAATGTCCACACACAAATTGGAAAAGTATACGGATAGAAACTTGTAGCTTTAAGCAGTTACAAATTATTTTTAAAAAATAAATGCAACAAATTCTCTTAAAGAAATATAAAATCCGTTGACATTTATCTGCACTAATTTTTAAAATAAAAGTCCAAATTTTTTACGTACAAATCTAGAATCCCACCCAATTTCACGGTAGAGTGGTCTCTACATTCTGACCATGTAGAGAACCACGTGAATACAAAAATGTAGAAAGATACATATGAAGGGAGAGAAAGAGGACAGTGAATTCAATTGATTGGAGAGGCGAACCCTCCCACAGTGGAACATTTACAAGTTGGTCGTACGTGTAGGCTCCAATACTAAATTTTTCCCGATGACTCGGCCTGTTCCTGATGAGCGTTCTCTGAGGAATTCAGTTAAAATGATCATATAAAAGAGTGGAGGAGGAGGAGGAAGACGGACAAAAAATGTCACAACTCCATCAACTGTCTTAACATACTGTCCATGTAGTTAGTTATATGTATGCAGGGTGTACAGTCAGGAATTTCTCTAAGGGTTTAATAACGAATTAATATAGTAAAGAAAAGTTTATATACAACCATAGTCCATCTGCTCCTACTCGAATCTTGTCTATAGGAGAAAGTACATGTCCATCATGCAATGACATGGGCGTCCCACTCGTTTCTCTCTCTCCTCTCTTCAAGAAGGGAGTAAAGTGGTGAAAAGGTGACTGTACATACACGGAGGGTACACTATCTGTCGTCATTTCATTGAATTGGATCGATGAGTGTCCGATAATTCAAGGGTCTCTAGGGATCAGCATTTTTTAAGGGGAACCAGGGCAAGGCAAGGACAGTGTACGGATGTACGGATTCCCCCTTGAGTACATTCACTGTACATACTCCAAGCAATTCTCCTCCTTTTTTACTTGAAACTCACTCTTTGCACACCAACTATAATATGTACATATAAACTCTCCCTTTCTCCATGTGTGGATGCGTGTAGTATGTACAGCGTTGTTTTCATTATTCTAAAGAATTTTTAGGAGAAGCCCTGTTCCAGCGGAACAAGAGAGTGAAAGCTCAACGGATTTTCATATAGGAAAGTCCACATCAACTTTAAAAAATATCATGAGCTCTTCTATCAGAGAGAGAGTTTTTAAGAGCCTTCATTTCCATTCTCTGGTCTTTGTCACATGTAATCGCAGATTTTTCAATATGAGATTTATGGAGAGAGGGAGAGAAAAAAAAAGTCAACCCATCACCCCTTCCTATTTTTGACCCCATCATAAAGATATGCGATTTCCGTATATTAAATCATGTGGAAAAATTTCTATGAAACCCACAACAAATCTACGTATGTGTAAACTTTGATGCTTGTGTGACGAGATTTTCATGTACATCCCTGAAAAAATATGTGATGTACGATATTTACAAAAGATTACGAAATTGTGGTCTTCTTTTTGAAAAGACGGAGGGAAGGGGCTACTGGACTTTTATTTTTGGAGAGAGTGAAAAAAGGCTCTTTACGTCGACACAAAATTTGACTCTTCTCCTCCTCCTCCTTCTTTCTCTCTTTGTTATTGTAGGGTGGTTGCCCGGGATGATGCCCGTATTTTTCTTTCTCATACATATGAAGGTACATATTTTGTAGATATTCATTCAGAATATGCATATCTCCATCTAGATTGGTGAGGGGATGAATATTTATAAGATTCTTGATTCTATACATTACATACATTGTAAATAAAGAGGGAGGGAGTCTGAAGGTTATTCTTATATTGATATACACACGGAATTAGCAATGACACAAGAGTGTGTGAGAGAGAGAAGGGGATGAGAGGCAGACGCACAGTTATAAATGAGTGAATGAGAAAATGCGTAAAAAGTTTGGCACCCACAAACTTCTGTCTGCCAATCAGCATCAAGTTGCTTAATACATATTACAATGTGCAGTGTGTGTGTGTGTGTGGTGAGTGAGAGGGGTTTCGTGGAAAGTTGAAAAGATAGGGATATCTTTGAGAAAACTTGTGTAGATTACTTTATTCTTATATGTACAATATACAAGTTAGGGGAAAAGCTTATTAATAGTCATTTTAAAGAAGAGTGTGTTGACGTATCCCAAGTTTCCTTGAGAAAGGCAAGGATGACATTTTTGATTACGCAACCCAGCTTTGTGCAAGGTTGAAAAAAATGATTACTGTGAAGGTTCTATTTAATCCTTCCGTTTGATCAGGGAAAATTACATTTTGTATAAATAAATTATCATGTGGGAATTTTATTGAGGAAGCTTGTTAAAATGTACACAAGATTGACAATTGACTTTATTTGTGATTTTTGCAGAACCATTTCGGTGCGTCTGTTCAACCTGCCAGCACGTGTGTCCCTCAGCCTGGTCCCTCATCCAGCACGTTCAGCACAGTCACGGAGTCAAGATCTACTCGGATCATCAAGCGAGTCTACTGGCAAGTTGTACTCCACCCATTCTCAGCGCCAGTTCCGGTGGACCCGGGTCATCCCTTTTGGGTGGGGTAATGAGTCCACTCTGTGGTGGTGGGACTCCAGGGTCAACTCACCTAATCAACAGTAGTCCAGCACTGAGTTCAAGTAGTGAGAGGGAAAGGGAACGAGACCGGGATCGAGATCGTGATCGTGAGAGGTCATCCTCCGCCTCTGGAAATCTTTTGGTTGGACAGTCATCGGGACAAACACATGGTTCCAGCTCAGCATCCATAGTTCCTAGTTGTGGGAGTGGAGGGAAGAATGGTAGTGGGTCAAGTCTTGTCGACACACCGAATCCTAATCCATTTGGACTTTTACGCTTCCCCTTCCCACAGCCATTCGGCTTGGGTCCGTCATCTCGAACGTCGTCTAGTCATGACTTTCGTGCCGTGGAACAGTTAGTCAATAACAGGTTAGACCATCAGATTCTTCATCCTCATCATCATCACCATCATCTTTCATCACTCACCTCCTCACTAACATCTCCCAGCTTACGCTCAACTCCTCCTACTCACAATCTCAGTAGTAGCAATTCTATTAACAGTAACAATAATAACAACAATGCTAGTAATGTTAGCGTGGGTGGTGGGGGTGGCAGTAACAATCATAATCAGTCTTTATTAAGTAATTGTCACTCTCTCATCACTGCCGCCACCACCCTCAGCTCTTCTTCTTCCGCTTCTTCTTGCGGTTTCCCAATTTCTTCTTCTCATCCCCCTACTACTTCTGCCACTTGTAACATTGACAGTCTCAATACTTTCACCTCTTCTCCCTGTCTTGTTGAGCCCCCCTCTTCTTCAACTTCTTTACATGGAGTTTCAAATTTGCATCCGGGGATTTTTCTTCATAGTGAATTTCGACCGTCATTGAGTGGAGTTCTACCCTTTGATCCAAGGACAACCCTGGATTTGGCAGCTGCCGCCGCTGCTGCAGCAAATCGTCACTCCAACTCCAGTCTGTCGGAGCCCTTGGACTTTTACTCTCAAAGATTGAGACAGTTGGCTGGTGGGTCGAGTGCCTCCCCTTCTCCAGCATCCCCCGGATTTTCCAGTAGGAAACCAGTCATGACACCACCATCTCCTCTCTCACCTCAAGATGGTATGCAAAACAATTATTTTTTAAAATCCTCTAAATTTAGTGGTTTTGTATGATTCCATTACTACCTAGCAGGGTCATTGAAAAGTGAAAGTTGTACTTGCTATCATTTACGTCTGATTTTTTTCCAGGGTGCAAATGAAACATTTCCAGGTTAATAAATTTGTAATTCATATTTTGATAAATTTCTATCCACAGGAAAAGGAAAAGTTTGCGACATTTGCGGGAAAAGATTTCGATTTGAAAGTACATTGGCAGCTCACAGGAGAACACATGCCACTGACCCTCCTCACAAATGTTCCCAATGTTCCCAGGCCTTTACCTCTGCTGGTCGTCTGAGTCGTCATCTCCTCTCACAACATGGTAGTTCCCTAGACATGGATGACGTAGTTGAGCGAGGAGAAAGAAGTGGTAATGGTGGAACTCAAAGTGCACCTGAAGAGTCACCCAGTCGAGGAATAGAGTGTTCAAGTCCAGTAGCAAGTACTCCGACCCCACCAACAAGTGGGATAGGATCAGGGTCAGCAGGAGCCACCACTTCGTCTGGACCAAACTCTTCAAGTTCGTCCAGTCACAATGATCTACTATACGAGTCTTTAAAGTCAAATGACGGGCGGGAAGGAGGAGGACGAGACTCGGACAAATTAAATACAAGTAATGAGAATCCCACACAAGATGAGTCGCTCATAAATCTCACAGTAAAATCAGACGTCAGTTCCACAGATGGGAAATCTTCTGCACCCCCAAACAAATCTAGTACACCACCAACAACAAATTGTGGAGGTGGTGGGGAGGATGAGGATAGTTTGAAACAAGGAGATGATGCCAGGTCACCTTCTCCCCGTTCCCCCTGTTCCAATAGTAATGTAAATGGGGGTGGGTCAGATGCGGATGAAGGTCATGGGATTGTTCTTGGGAGAATCCCGAAT
Source organism: Pygmarrhopalites habei (assembly GCA_009870185.1). Taxonomy (NCBI): domain Eukaryota; kingdom Metazoa; phylum Arthropoda; class Collembola; order Symphypleona; family Arrhopalitidae; genus Pygmarrhopalites; species Pygmarrhopalites habei. The sequence goes on along the minus strand of WJFB01000861.1, from coordinate 32,284 downwards.
GGAAATTTGAGTCATGAGAAGGAAAATACGACTGACAGTAAGTCGGGGGACGGTGATGGAGACGTGGATGACACGTCTGATGAAGAAGATAATTATGATGACTACCTGGATTCGGATGGGGAAATGGACTCTTTTGAACCAGAACCAAAGAGACGGAGGGGAGGGGATGATGGGACAGAGAATGAAAATGAGACAGAGCCAGAAGACTTGACCCGACCCAAGGATAAAATGGCTCTCACAGCCGCCGCCAAAGAATTGATGAGTAATCCAAATTCCTTAGTAGGGGAACTCATAGATCGATTTGGCCTCAACAATATTGCTCAGTACAGTGAAGCCTACCGTCAGGCACTCAAAGAGTCTCAATTGTACTCAAAATTAATCAAGAGTGGTGCTACAAATCCAAGGTGAGTCAATTCAATTTTATTAAATATTTTAGAAGCAACAAATATTCTATCGGCGGTGAAAGTGTAATGTGTGTGCGGTGAAAGTTTGAATTTTTTGTAGAGAGAGAAAACAAAGTACACACACACAATACATTTGTACAAAAAAATTTCTACTTCATAGGGACGCTGAAAATTCATATTATTTATGATTTTAATTTGTAGGGCTGGTTCACCTTCAAGCGTTCCTCCCTCCTTTGACATGATCCATGGGGGTGGGGGTGGTCCACCACCCATGTTTCCATTCGAAACAAATCTAGAGAAGAGACTTAAATTAGAATCCCCTGAAGCCCTCTACGCTGCTGGTCTCTGGCTTCCTCGTGATCCTTTGAACTTTCTTAATTCGGCCAATATGGAGAATACCCGTGACCATCATCACTCATCCCGGGATAAGAGTAGCTATAAATTACCAAGTAATCATGGGAACAATCATGGAAGTAATGGAACTCAATTGAGTGGCACGATGGGCCCCGTCAAAAAAGAATCTCGGAGAAATGACACATGCGAGTACTGTGGCAAAGTCTTCAAGAACTGCAGTAATCTCACGGTTCATCGTCGCTCCCATACCGGAGAGAAACCTTACAAGTGTGAATTGTGCAGCTACGCTTGTGCTCAGGTAAATCCACATTTTTTACTCTCTTGCATAAAATTGCATCCAGAATGTTTGATGGCCATGGAAAATGTTCTTCTACACAAATTAACAAACTTTTTTTCGCTAATTCTTCTGCAGAGTTCAAAGTTGACTCGTCATATGAAAACTCATGGTCGGCTAGGGAAGGATGTTTACCGGTGTCGATTTTGTGACATGCCCTTCTCAGTCCCCTCAACCCTGGAGAAACATATGAGAAAATGTGTAGTGAATCAAAACAACCTAGCTGCTGCTGCTGTAGCTGCATCCGTAAAATTAGAATTAGGATCCGGGAATTTTTGCGACCAAACTGATGAGTCCAATTCGAAAGATGCTACCTGACTGTTGCCCTGGGGCGCCGGGGCACCCACTTTTATCCCCACATCGCATCATTTTAGTTCGATTCAACCGTCGTCGGCCGCCGGTCTCTTCTGAAATCTCCCATGGACTGTACTTTCTTCATCATCATCGTCCCCTTAAACTCCACCCGTCTTTTCTGAGCCCACATACAAAATACTTCTACTCCCGCTAATCTGGTATCAAGTCTAAATTATTTACTTGTTTTGTTCATCAAAATCTGCACGTTATGAGTAACACAGAAGCATGCATACCAAAAAAGGAATATCCATTTGTAGCTAAGCATAAGCAACACGTACGAGACTACAGTTACCTCAGTAGACACACACATATCCATTATACTATAATAATTGTTGGGGAAAATTAGTTTGTTGAAAATCGTATTGTATGTGTACTTAGGCTATAATCCATTGTACTAAAAAGGTTATCAGTTAGTCGCATATCCAAATGAAGAAAAATTATTTAAATTTAAATTCTAACTGAATTACACACACACACGTATCTTGTTGAATTTTCGGAAAATGGTGAGGAACTGGAAGACTAAACAAAACTCAAAAGTAGTAAAACATCGTATTGTGTTTTGTTCAAGACTCGGGCTGTCTCAGAACGGTACAGAAAAGTCATAATAATTTTTCGCAAAATGTCCGGGCAATCATAATGATAACACATTTTAAGTATTTGATTTTTAAGTCAAAAGTACTACAAAATGTGTATTCCTTTTCTGTTTTTAACAACGATAACAGGAAAATTCATTGCCAGTTCTTTCTCCGATACTTTCTCCAAAGTCAAACAAAACGCTCCGTTCTATTGTGTGTCAAATGAATTCAACCATGGATCAAAATTTAGCTCCTGTTTATTTTACGTTAACTTTGAGTCAATATTAGTCCCAAGTATCAAATGATGACACTTTTTTTTGAAACCAACCAGGTGAATTGAGAAACTTTAAACAAGCTTGTAACTTTGTCCCGGTTTTCTACTAGCCTTTGTCATATACACAGGTTGTGTATTACTGCAACTGACGAAAGCAAGTAAACAGTATGTAATAGTGACACATACACATTCAAAGCGTATAGAACCTGATAGAAATTTTTTACATTAAGATGATGATGATGAAGAGAAAAAAAACTCGATTTCCTATTATAATGAATGTTAGTGTGTTTGTAGATTAGGAAACGTTTTTTGAATGTGCTGTAATCATGGTGATCAATATATTTCAATAATAGGAGTGAGTGTGCGTGTGTGACTAGAGAGAGGACTACTACTAAACACATATTTACATAATATGTAAGCATAGCTGTAGATCGACGCATCCTCACTCACATAAGCGTTAGTAAATGAGTAAAAAAAAGAGCTGCATATTATATTATATAAAAGTAAGGAAGAAGATTAGTTCTCATCAAAAAAGAGTCACACACAATGATGTGAATACAGTTTTATAAGGGGAGAAAGAAACCATTTTTCAAAGTATATTTAAAAAGATTAACATCCTAACTATGCTATAATAAATAAATATATAGAAACAGATAAATAAATAACATGCAGAATGAGACTTATAGTTGTAAGGGAGAATTTTAAAAAAAATGTTAGTGAATACAAAATCACCATTGAACTTTTGAGGACTATAGGGGAAAGCTATAAGTAAGAAATTAAGTAAATTTAATTATAATGATAGTTCAAATGGATATGTAGAATTGTGTTTGAAAGAAGGGAAATTAATTTTACTGTAGTACATTGACAGGAGAAAGTTTTAGATTTTCAAGAGACAGAAAAGCCAAGTGGTTAAATTCGAGAGAGAGAAAATTCTTACACACAATACAGAATAAAACTAAAGGTTTAGATTGAAGAGTACAACTAACTAAAAAACGTATGTAGTGTTTTAAAAAAGCGTCTCCTATTACATACATACACACAGCGTTTACAAAATGTAGACAAAAGTTTTTGAATTTAAATAATAACTTACCATATACAAATATAATTATGATAAGTATACATTTGACTGTCTTCCCGTCTTCACTAGGTATTCTACATGTAGGGTTACAACATAATTAATTCTAGGGATGTAATGTTATAGAACGTAAAAATGCATATTGTACAATGCGATAAAAAAATAATATATTGTTGCTACTAGTTAGTGGTGAATAGATAGCCGAGAGATTTAATCATATAGTACATATTTACGGTATATATACTTTACAAATAATATTAAGGTATAAAAAGCGAGAGTTAGATACACATTTTTTCAATATTATGGTGACCAAATGACTATATAATAACTTTTAAATAGAATATAGTTAAGAGATAATTTAGATTTGAAGAAACGTAACGTGAATCCCCGTCGTCGTGAATTGTATCCCTCATTTGTTCAGGTGCAATGTTACATAATTAAAGAATTAAGGCATATTGTAATAAAATTACTGTATATATTTACAGTAGTAGACAAATATTTTAGACCTAAGAAAATGTACACAGATATAGTCAATGATCTACCATAAAAATTAGTCTTACAATTAAGTAATGAATACACACACATACACACTTTAAATATTGGGTAGACAAAGACTTTATATGTCATTCAAAAAATCGTCGAGTCATTTTTGTCTTCAATTTTTGAGTCCACATAAAAAGGTGACCACCTTGTAAGAGAGTGTGTGTCATCCAAGGAAGTGTCAACAAAACACCTGTTTTCCAATCTCTCTCTTTCTCTCCAAATAATCTTTTTCTGAATCTCCGATACTAGCCAAAAATATGTAAGGCTCTCCACTGAATGAACTCCATTTGTTGACACAAGGATCCTTTTCTTGAAGATGAATCTGACCCTACTGATTGATTGTAAGATGACAAGTTTGAAACAGGGTTTGATCACACCAAAAAATAACTTAATGTAGCACACATTATATGTATTATGGCTAAATACATAATTTATAAATGGTACATATAATACACATAATATATTGAGATCTATAGAGATAATTATTTATTGACAAAAAGCAGTTGAATTAATAATATGTAGAGATCAAATTTTAATATATAAATATATATATGCTACATTGCAGTGTACAACTTTTGAATGATTCTGCAAGCTTATACAAAAGTCCCATCAAAATACTATTCTGAAGTGAGAAATACAATGGTAATGCAAAAAATGTGAATTTTACACACACAAACAATTCTCAATGCAGTGAATCCCCTTGCATACATTATATCATACTAATATATATATGAGAAGAAGAAGAAAAAATGTACAATGTACTTTTAATGTACGTTACATTACGCTTTCCGTTTCCTCTGTTCCCGTGGTCTCTTCTCACCGTCAGATTTTAGTAAGGTGAAAAGAGTAAAATTAAACTACATGTAAAATACTAAATATACATATGATTACATTTAGATATTATACATATATGAGTACGAAATATGATAGGGAAAAAAAGGTGTGGCGTGTGTGTATGACAAAGACTTTTTTGACTCATCAGTCAGTTAAGTGGTCACGTACATATAACAATACAAAATAACATAATTGAGATATTTAGCTAACTATAGAGAACATGGAATTATTGAAGAAGAAGAAGAGAAGGAAGGGAAAAAAATAATTGTGGATTTTAATAATTATGATAATTAATTAACAATCCTACTACAACATAACGTACACCCATACCATGAACCCATACACATGAAAGATGTATAATCAAAAAAATCAAAAATATTATAAGACTATAAAGTGATGGTTATAATCTGCTATTATTTATTTACGTAAATGAATACAACAGTAATAAAAAGAAAATAAGATTATGAATAATTAAAAATATAATAATGTACAGCGTGTGTGTTTTACATTGAATTTTTTGCTGATGATGATGAGCTGAGGGACGACTACCTACACACCAAACATGAATAAATCATACCAAAACACACACACACACCTATACACACTGATCACATAACGCATAGAAACATACATATATAATTAAACTTTAAGCAATTATTGAAGGAGAAGAAATGACGAGAGTGTCCTCCTGTTAAACTTTTGGTTGTTAAAAAAATGAAATGAAAAATGTTTGTGTTGTCTGTTAATTAATTGTTTAATTTTACAAGAAGAGGAAGATGAAAAAACAGTTGTGCGTTTTTTGGATTTTCCAGTTTACCCCATCATCTGTATTTTACATGTAATGCTATTATTATTATGTGGACTGTATTGTATGTCACATACAGTATGAAATACAGGTTATTATGTAGAGATTTTTCACCGTTATAATTGTATTACTATAATAATATTAATTATAGCAAACCCCCCCTCCCC
>WJFB01000861.1:0-26520 GCA_009870185.1 Pygmarrhopalites habei | reverse complement strand
AAACCCCCCCCCTCCCCCCCCCTGTTTCCCTCCACCCACACCCAAATCTCAACAACAAATATCCCTCATCCCTCCATGTTTCTTCTTCAAAACAACAAACCACAAAAAATAGGGAAAAATGTACCATTGCAAGTCACCACTACATGTATGAAACAACTTACCACTAAACACACAGTTACTGTATAGAGATAGCGCAAAAGAAAAATAATCAAAATAGCTCTATATATACTACATACATACATATATATAAATATATATAGGGTAGAAATGAGACACAACCAAAATCATGATTTTTATCTCTGTAAATTATTATCAAGTGTATTGTAACGGTTTTAATCGTCAAAACGGTCAACAACAAGTATTGTTATTAAAAAAAACCTAATCGGATTCGGAGTGATATATGCCAATTAATGAAAGACAAGTGTTTTCTTGTGTTAAAATGACTCATTCTCATTTCATATACTGTCTGCATAAATTCATGGCAATCCTCGCCCCCTTAACAAAGGTGACCCGATGGTAAGGCATTTTCTTGTAATTTTGTGTATGTATGTGTGCGTGTGCCAAACAGATATCTTTTCTACACATTCGTACAAATTTCTTAGCACTTTCGTTGCAACCGAAAAAATTTCCACTAAAAACGAACGATGAATTGCGAATTAGAGTTGAGGGCACTCAAAAAATTGCTGACTTGAAGGAACTCTTTTTTGCATGACGTTGTACAGTAACGTCACATCACGATTTAATATCAAATCATATTTTTTGATGATTATGTTGTTGTGCAAGAATAAACCCATGTAAATGTCAAAAGTGTCGGCCGGAGTCAATATTATGACTATTTTAATGTCCATTCCATTGAGTTATTATTCATAATACGAATTTATCCTGTACTCATTTCAATGATGAGTCAGTAGGGGTGATTGTGAGAGGGACACAAAAATGGTGCACATAATGATAATAAATAAATAAATAAAAAAACTGTCGTCAACGTTTTTAAGGATCCGACTCAAGTCGTTCAAGGAGTATGTAAACTCACGGAACAATTAAAGGAATAAAACCAATTTCATAAATCCACCCTCTCATTGTTTATTATTGTCCGTACTCCCTTATTACTTCCGTCTACAGAGTATGTGACTGTGTATGTATGTATGAGAAAATCCTGTACACTTCATATTGCATATGTTCATCCAGTCATCCATAACCAACGGCCACCACCAATCATCAATCCACTCGATCATAAATATTAAAAAATTCCCATTCACCCACATTCAACTACCCTAGGCATCAGCAAATTTACTCATGATCACAATTGGGATTGTCATAAAATAAAGCACTGAAAAATTATGACACCTCTGACCTCCCTCCAAACTACACCTCTTAGCTCCTTCAAATTTTCTACTTTATTTATATAAGGGGAAAATAATTAGAAAATCAACACAAAATATTCCCTCCTCCTTTTTCCAACTTTTAGGTCATACTTTCACATCATTTTCACTGAGACAAATTAAAAGTCCAAATGTTCGTTGTTGTCATGTCCTTGACAGTTCCCTCTGAACAATTTCCAGGTGAAACCTTGGAAAAATAAAAGAAGTCGAGTCTTCTCCTACCTCCTCACAAAAAGCTTTCAATTTGAGAATTCATTTGATCCAGGTAGAGAATTCCAGGTTTTTCACATGTAAAAAAATGAGTCTCCAAAAAGGGAACAAAGTTACGAGAAGATCTTAAACAAAATTTCATAAATTCAAATCAAATCTTTTTTCCTTGATGGATGAATGTATGATTAAGGCAGAGTGATTAATCTGCAAACTGTGCACGCATTCCCCACCCCTGGTCGTCTTTATTATTATTTATTTGTGAGAAAGAGAATGGGGGATACGTAACAATATATTCATTGTCACGATGCAATGGAATAATAATATTATTGATTTGCAACCATCACCACTCTATACCTATGTGTTTGTTTGAAAAAAACACGAAAAAGCTTTTTTTGACAGAGTATGAGGCATTCTGTTTCATGTATCCGTTCACACTTTGCATTGAGAGACGGAGTACAGGAGAAATTCAAGGTTTCTTCAAAATATTGGATGTACATTGTACAATGAAAAAAAGTAGATCAAGCAGTGCAAAGTCTACATTGTCATACACACACATAAAGGAAATGGAATGGAAATGAGAAGAAAATTCATAAAAAAAATTATTTATATCACAATAATATTTCAGCTCAACACTACAACTAAACCCACATTTTTATTCATCCGAACTCAGCATGAATGAAACATGGAGGATGAGGCAAGAAACCGTGAAGAGAGAAAGAGAGTATATTTTTTATAAAATAATAAAAATGTGGTGATGTAAAACCTCAACAGTTCAAAAATATTTTTCACTTCCAATTCTCTCCCTTATCAGATGTCCTTTGCCATCTTGAAGCTGATTTTTTCGATTAATTATACATTTTAGACAATATTTACAATGATTTTTTTAAAAAATAAATCACAAGTCAGTAATGAATTGTAAAACAATTCTAGGTATGCATTTTGAAGTTACGTTCACAATTCTCAATAAATACCGTGTGGAAAAAACGGGGTTTTCAAAAAGAGTTCGTTTTTATTAAGGAAAAGTTGAGAGCAAAGAAAATGGGTTACACTGCACTTTTCAGACATAAAGACATTAATAAAGGCAAGGAGGAAAAGAGAAAAGACGAGAGAGAGAGAGAGAGTGAGACTGATGTGGGTAAAAGTGACTCATTCTCATCTCAGGTATAATAATAAAGACTCGGCTCCCTCTCTTTGTATAGTGAATTAAATTACAAAGAATAAGTTGGAGGAATAGAGAAAGAGAGAGAGAGTAAGAGAAGAGAGTTGACTAATTTAATTATTGAAGATGATGAAATGAGTTGATTATTGTGAAATGTTGAGAGAACGATGGTATTTATCTGGTCATTTGCAAAGATTGTGTTTGGAGTTGTCTTTCTGGTCTCATTTAACACTTGTTAAGGTTCGTAATTAGTCGTGGTGTTGGCGCGGAGAGGTTTTCCTTTAATAATGTGACTCCAAGGAGTTACATATAAGAGCCCACACACAATGCTCAATGCACTCACACACACACAACTATACTCTACAGTCCCTTTCTCCCTCTCTCTACACAGCCAACACAGTCTCTTTCTTCTGATTAGCCCATTTAGATAATAACAGCTTGAGTCCTTTATTATACAAAACTAACCTCCAGTCTTCACAACACTCCTCACTACACACCATTCTCTCTTTGTCCCACTCACTGTGTGTGTGTGTGTGTGTAGGAAAGGTATGGGAGGGATGCGATGAGCAATTCTATATTTTCAATCTTTTTCTCTTCTAACTAAATACTCGAGAGAGAGAGAGAGAGAGAACTTATATTGTAGACTATGTAGAAAACCATGATGCATTCAAAACTTTGACAATTTCATTCACTTTTATTAACTAAACTTGAAATTAACTGAGGAACAATAGAGAGAGAGGCCGAGCTCTTCCTAATTTTCCCCCAAATTTCTCTTGATTTTTATGAGCCAGGTATTTAACCATGTAACAACCAATTGTGAGTCTTGAATATTATATTTTTGTGTGCCTAAAAACAGTCATCAAAGTTATTCCACATACACGGAGAAGGAAGATATCCCCACTATACGTTTGTGTGTGAGTGAACCCACAGCAAGTTCGAAAGATCCATAGGGACGTCACCTAGCGGAATTTCTCGCAACTCGACTTTCTTTGTCAACTTTCTCCCTTCATTTGCCATCCGAGCTCTTCTGCAATTATCTGTGGTGCAATTGAATGGTTTGTCCTTTTCTCTTTCTTAATGGACTACCCTCCTCTCCACATAATTCTCAATTAATCCATCATTTCTCTGCTTATCTCTAATAGGGTTTGAATACACAATTAAAAAAGTTTTCAATACACAATTTCGATTTGCTTTTTTAAAAAATAGTTTTAGTGGATATAGTGTGTGTGGTGAAGTCGAAAAGATTATTAAATGTCATTAGCGGTTTCAATTTAATTTTTTCTAAAAAAAGAAACTCAAATTTTGAACAGTGTGATGGATGAAGGATTTGGAGGCTTCATTATTTGGATGTTTCTAGGATTGTGAACTTACAGGTGCTTTTTTTGGAATCGGAAACGATGCTTGATGCAGTGGTGCATAAGTTGAGCCGTATATGAATGATCAGGGGAAGAAGGATGAAGAAGGGATAGAAAAAAGAAGAAAAAGTTACTCTTCACGTATATACGATCAATGGACTGTGCAGAAAAGAGGAAGGAGGGTTTGTTTGCATGGTGGACGGACTGACATACGAACTGTGCCGAGACGTTATGACAGAGGAGAGAGAAACTCTCTCTTTCTCTCTTCTACTGTAGCTTTGAGAACAGCCAAATGGAATCGAATATATTAAGAAGATGGAGATGAGGAAAAAGCCATTTCTTGCTCATTGATTATTGGATGCTTTCTGTTTTCTTTCTTCTTTTTTTACTCTCTCTCTCTCTCTATCCTTCTCTCACTCTATTGCTGTCTATTTTGGAGAACTCTAGGTTTTCCTGCCTCGTCTACACATGTATATCTACACACACACACACACACACACACTCTCTCTCTCTCATGAAGCACATGTTTTTCTGTACGTCCCGCATGTGTGTGTGTTGTGCCTTCTAATCAATAGACTAACTACATACAAATGAAGTCGCTGTGTGAGAAGGAAGTGAAGAAAAAACATCAACCGAAATCTTTTTAGTTAATGAACCGAACTTGGATTATAAATTAGTACTTTTACACACACACATGTAATTTGGACTCCAGTCGGGAGAGAGCCGCTACGTGCAAATTTACATATTTTATTTTAAATTCATTGTGGAAGAAGGCTGGGAGGGTAAAATCAATTTGATGAAAACCCCAACTAACATTTATGAAGGCCTATTTTTTTTTAAAAAAAATAAAAATAAAATTGATTCTCTTTATTTCTCTACAGTTCCTTTTGAATGAATAATTTTTAGCTACAAATTTTGTAAGTACATTTTTTAAGGTTCTTGAGGTTCCACATTTAGCAGAATTCTAAAGGATGGATATAATATTAGGATGAACAAAACTTAATTTGAAGTCTGTAAATATTTACGAATGTACTGGAACATGTGATTTTAATTGCCATATTTTTTGACGTAAGCATTCTATGTAGACACCAATTATAAAATTACCTGGTATCTACATGTATGATAGGAAGTGAAGAGAAAAAGCTGAGGCAGCTAAGATGGCTAAATAGAAATGTTTAGGATGAAAGTGAAAGTATACAAAAATTTCGTAAAGAAACACTCACAGCATGTGAGTACAACTATTAAAAATGTACAGGGAAACTATTTTTTTAAAAATATCAACCATCATTTGCAATTACTACTGAGTGGTTTGGAGTCCTTGACAGTACAATCATTCACCCCTTTGGATAGTCCTTGAGGCACAATTATGGATAGTCATTGGACTGTAGCGTAATTTGAAGGAGGAGAAAGAGAACCATAATGGGATGTTCAAGCTGACCCCAAAAAAAGTAAATGATTTTAATCATTGGTACTCACATGCACGTTGCATGATGCAACTCTCTGACAGAAGAGACAAAGGATCCCCATTCCCACTCAACCAACACCTCAGCTCATTCTGATATCGATGTCAACCGACCCTTATCTATCAGTCCCTTTTGTACAAAACAAAACAAATCCTGCCTACATTAAGTCCTTTTTGTGGTCATGTTTCATTTTGTGCACACACATAGTGTTCGTCAATTAAACTTAAAAGCATATTCTTTTACCTTGACATTATCTGTCCCTTTTTTACACCACCGAATTTTTACCGCGATGAAAAGCCGGTAGTTCTCCCTACTATTCAAGTCAAGAGGTGAAAAAAAGAGAGTTCACTCGTACTAGAAATAGATCAATATCAGTTGAAACTCCTCACTCATATATTTGACTACATAACTAGGGGAGCAATGTACAGTAGTTGTACATGGTACAAATACAAAGAGATGGTTTTATGTAGTTTCTCAAACTTTTGAGTAAACACAGAATGACATTGTAACCTATAGTTTTGTCACCAACTTGTCACATCCAGCCTCATAATGTGCATATTTGTTTGGCATTAAACGACACACACACACTTACAAGTATAAGATGGTAGGATGATGATGATGGTGGTGGTGGTGTGGAGGGATGAGAAAGTAAAGTAATTTGTACACGCGGAAATAGTTAGTAACAATAAAAGACTAGGATTCATTAATGAGGGTCGTTCTCATCGTCAGCTGAGAACGCTCACATTTTCTGCTCGAATGGACTCTAGAGAGAGAGAGAAAGAAAAAGAGCGGGAGAAAAGGAGAGGCTTGGCACGATCCTCCTCTTCCTCCTTCTTTCTCTTTCTTCACTTTGCCCTGTTTTTCCTCCAATTTACATATAATAATTTCTCCAACGTTCTCCTCCTCCTCTCTCTCTCTCTCTCTTGTGCCCTATAGTCCTTCCTTTTTTCTCTATCATCATCCGGGGTCTTTGGTTTATAAAGCAAATTGCACTTTCTCCTCATCATCATGATGGTCTAGCCCAGTCTCGTCTGGCATTGCCCTGGCATCCCATGATCGTTGAGTTGAGTTTTGGGTGGAGGTGGAAGTGGAAGTGGAGGTAGAGGGAAAGAGAAAGGGGAGGAGGGGGGTAATCTCAATAAAAATGGTGTGTGTACAGAAGCAGCCAAGCTGAAACTAACTTGATAATTATGAGTATATATTTCTCTATACATATAAAGTAGAAGGAGGAGGAGAAGAACTTTCAGCCCCAAAATATGCATTCCCTCCCTCCTTTTTTTCACAGACCAAAAGAGTCTCTTCAGGAGGAAAGAGATGAGTCAAATCTCTACATTTTTTTTAATTCTATGGATTCTCATTCAGACTCCAGTTTCCAGGTGCGCAGAGATCAACCTCCTGTTTACTGTAATTTTCCATAGTGAAAGCAACTCTTTTTTTACAACCCTCCATCTTTCTCTCTCTCTCTATGTCTCTCCAGCAGTCAAGCGAGATTCAATAAATTCAACCTCGAAAAATAAATACTTGTGTACGTGTACGTGTGTCATTCTGAAAGGCCTACAGGCTGTACCACATCCTCTAATAAGCATCCATCTCCCTCCCTGTATATTATAATCTCTTGAAAATTCTCAAAATGCATGGAAAGATCTGTGCACTCCAAGGTAAAAGAGTTTCTATATATTATACCCTACCACACACACAAATATCCTGCTTTCCAAACCTCAAAGTTTACACACACACACTTTCACTCTCTCTGTGTCTGTCGTTGTGTATGCGTGAAACCCAACACAGGAGTAATAATATTAGTAGGCAGGGAAAAAAAGTAGAGTAGGAGACGATGGAAAAAATAAGCAGGGTATAAGGACACAGGAGTATAAAACTAAACTTGGAGAGGAGGAGGAGGGAAAAAAAGAGAGTTTCTTCATGATGTTGCATGCATCTTGCTTCTTAGTTTGTCCAAATGAGATTTTTTTTCTCCTCTTCCTTTCTCTCTCTCTCTCTTTGCCACTTTCCCTGTATAGAATATAAAAGGGTGTGGTGTCCCGATTTTTCCACGCTACCTTCGTCTTCTCCTCCTCCTCCTTCTTTGTTACTGTGTCAAGTTGATCTCATCCGGCCCTACTTCTCTCCCTCACAATCTCTTGAATATATACGTTTCGATTAATTTCCTTTTCTTTCAATCTCCTTTTTCTCAAAGCCCCCTCCCCCTTCCCCTGTAGCATCCCCTCCACACTCCCTCTCCGTCTCTCTCTTTTCTCTGAGACTCTCGTACATCACATCACGTCATTGGCAGTTCCAAGTCTCTAGACTTGAGACTTGGTTGAAAAAAGAGGAGAGAAAAAAATGTCGTAAATAAGGTGGTGGAGGATTCATCGACTATATAGATACACACATACCTGTATATGGAGAGAGAAGGGATGTGTGTGTATATTTACATGAGAGAGTGAGTCAATGATGTACCTTTTGAATTGCCAACATTTGACAGAACAGGATGACGAGGAGGAAAGCCTGCCTTTATGAGGATTTTTTCACCGTCCCTGGAATGTACTCTCTCCAGTTTTTTTCCTCTCTCCCTCTCTCTCTCTCGTCACTATTCAATGAATTTGTTGAGGAGAAAAAAAACACGTAGATTAGGTCCTCAAGGAATGCTCCGACTTTGAGATCAATAGAAATAACTTGCTACAATCTTACAGCTATTTTATTGACTCACATTTAATGCCTTAGGTAGTTTCTTTAGGGAGAGGGAGAGACAGCCGGAGCATCTTTATCGCTTGTCTTGTTTGAAGGAGAAAGTCTGGAGAAAGAAAGTGAGAGAGATAGACGAAGGAAAATGAAGGGAGTGAGACGATGAGGTTCTACCTCTACTCCAGTCAACCATGGCTTTTTAAACATTTTTCTAATAAACTTACCTCAGTGAACGGTCGGGGGAATGATGTGCATGAATTAATGAAATTAAAATCGTTTTGTATATGAAAATATTTGAAAAATTCTCATGCCCATCTCTCCCTTCTCCTTAAATTAGTACATCGAAGGGAGTACAGATTACAGCTTTTAATTCGAAATTCTCCCCGAATCTTGAGCTTCTACTCCTTCGTGGTTACAACATGAAGAAAGTTAACATGTCGTAGAAGGGTGTGTAAATCTAAACTATTTGATGAATTCTCAAATTTATGTAGAATATGCAGATAATTTAGGGATATACCAAAGACGCGGTGTATACAGAATGATATTTGAAGACAAAAGATGTGGGTGTGTGTAGAGACTATGTATTTAGTAAATTGTGAAAGAGAATGAACAAGAGAGAGAGAGAGAGAGAGAAAGGACATTTTAATTTTACTGTGGTTACCAAGAAGTGTCACTCATTGTGGGAGGAAAAGCTCGTCCCGACAACTCTTCATTTGAATGAACGAAACCAATCTGACGGAATTTTCATTTGGTCCATGTACCTGGTTTCCTATACGTCTTCTCTTCTTCTTCTTCTTCTTCTTCCTCCACCTCCTCATCTTCCTTTCCGCCAACAACCAGATTTAGTCTCATAAGGAACTTGTAACCCAGAACAATCTGACTCTGGCTTTCATTCAATTTTTTTTCTACCATTTTTATGGCCCATATTTTATTGAATTATGCGTGTCAAGTATGTACACAATATAAATCCAGTGCTTTTTACAATACTTGTATTTAGAGATGCCATAAAACTAATTTCGTAACCATTTAACTTAATTCTAATTAAATATGATGCATTTTTTCATTATTTCGAATTTCTTGGTAATTAGTCACGATTAATTTTTTGTACCGCATCTACTACTGTATTTATGGAATTTCATATGAATAAATAGTCCAAGGATAAGTTTCACACCATTGCAGTTGTCAACTTTATTTTGATTTTATTGTACAATCAATTTTTCTGAAATTTCCAAGAATTTTTTTTTAGAAACTCTCGGAATTGCCGAGACAATATTCTAATTCCAGGGGAACGTATCTTCAAATCTGGATTTGTGTATTGGTGACCTTGACTAATTTTTCTGTGGAATGGTGGTTCGTAATAAAAACGAAAATACCTCAATAGTAGTTACGATGTGCATAAAAAAGAAAAAAGATTTTCTCCAACGTATCCTCTCTCTTTAAAAAAATGATTCAGTTGCATTATAAAAAGGAGAATACTTTACAGTTGTGTAGGTAAGCAATAAGCATATACCTTATAGGAACATTTGGAGCGAGTACGAGTTAATATTGAGTAGAGATGAATTTATCTCTCCATCTGCTTTAGTTGAGATCCGAGGAGACATGTGACATCAAATTTCTTTTTTTTCCTCTTCTTCTCCCTCCCATCTCTATCCCATTTTTATACTTTAACTGACGATCAGAGACAGAGAGCTAGAGAGAGGGAGAAATAAGGAGAAAGCAAGAGAGAGAGAGAGAGAGAGAGAGGGAGAGACTGAATGGTAATTTTTTCTCCATCTGTCAGCCTTCAAGAAAAGAATCAAATCAAATGGCCGCAACATCTTTATCCAATGGATTTTATTCTGTCTCTCTTTTTTTCCATTCCTTCACTCACTCACGTGTACACCATCCAAATCATATCTAAAATTTCATGCACCCCCCCCCCCCCAACAGAACAACATCCTACTCTTTCACATGCAGTACGGTTGGTACGGAGTAACGTGGATGTATAATATACATATAAACTCCTCAATAGTAGTAACATGGGTCATATAAATTCATCCTTGTATCCATTTTTAATGTATTATAGACTCCATCTCAACTCCATTTTCTTGTGTATCATCCCCTCCCACACAAAAAATCTCCTCAAGAGGAACAAAACAGAGTGGAGAGCTCAGGAAAGAAAATTCTCTAATTATTATTGATTTTTCACTTCCAAAATTCTGTCTCCACTTTCCCAGCCTTCTAGTCATTAGCCCTGATGTAGTCCTGGTGCTTGTGTACCCTTCTTTTCTGGACAATGATCCCAATTATAAATGTCTAGACAATTAGAGGAAAGATTAAAATGAGAAAGTTATTTAGAAAAATTTGCTTTTTAAGAACTATTTTCACCTGAAACTACCTTTTGAGTTTTGGTTCTGATTTCTCATGGATTTCATTTGGATCCATTGGACTTGATTCGGATTGAAAATTCTAATTTTAGATGATGACACTGTCGTCCATTTAAAAGAGACTAAAAAACGGATGATTTTGGAAAAAAACAAGTTGTAGACATATCCTAAAGTATTTTCGTTGATGGTGGTTCGATTTGATCTTTAATCCTAGCCTAGCCGTTGGGATTTCGAATGCAATTTCATTGCCCGAAATGAAGAGTTGGATAATGTAATACATGGATAGGATGTGGGGAGAAGCTAGGGAATAAGAGAGAGAGAACAGGGATAAATGTTGAATTTGGAAAGGAAAACCATTTTGCAAATTACGAATAGGAAGAAGAAGGGGACAGATGGACGAGTTACCTCGTATTTTGTTGTTGTCAAAAGCATATAGTAGTCGTGTGTGTGTTCTCTTCTCTCCCTTTCTCTCTCTCTCTCTCTGATGGGATCTCCAGACTATGTAGAGTATCCGCATTAACTCTCCCTCCCTTATTGTCTGTGTGTCTGTCTCTGGGTGTGTGTGTGTTTGATAGAGAGTGGCTGTTCATCGAGAATCGGTGCACTTTCATGTATCACTCTGTAATGTAATCTCATGTGAGATGTAATGGGATTTCAAAGCGAGTCATGCTCTGCTCATACTCTTGATCTTACTCACTCTTAGTAAAAATGTTCATGCCACTCCAACCCTCCAGCCCGCCCCTCTCCAGTTACAATTAATGTCCTATATCATATCTAATTATCCTCAACACAACACAACCCACACACCCTCAAAATTTATAGTACAGATTCTATAGTCATTCTGATCAATCCCCCTCCCTCTTTTTTATCCCCTGTTGTGATCCATGTGTGTGTGGGGGATGCGTGTGTCATTGTCTACAAACTTCGGATACCCATATCCACAGTCTACTGTCATTTTGACAGGGTTTTGTCCTTCAGGTTTATTTTGAGAACATTTAAAAACCAGGATTAATCATGTGACAATATTTTTAATTTACATTGGTTTACTTTCTTTTAACTTTCATCTTTTTGTTTAAATCCCATTTTTAAAAAAAAACTTTCTTCATTCCTATTGTCCCATTCTCACAAAATACATCATTGTTCATACACAGATAATTGTGTATTGATCCCCGTCGTCGATACTTACTCACTTCCTCAATAACTTTTCTTTTAAATATAAATAGGGATTTTTTCCATATTAATCCAAAAAAGTGAGTGAAAAATATAGGATGGAGAGTGGGAACTCAGTGCTCCCTTGGTGTAACTTGATTAAAGTAAATGTACGTACACTTATTGATTACTGTCAAATTGACCATGTAATGAAACGTCATATGGAGAAAGGTCTGAGAGAAAGGAGCGAGAGAGAGAGTGGGGGAGAGAGAGAGAGTTAGATAAATGCCATATAGTCGTAATGGGGTTTCATATATTTAGGATGCATAAATGTATCAACGTAATTATGGTGGTAGTGGATGCTCAGTTGTATAGAGACCTTCTGTGTGCTCATTCCTCTACATCTAGCTCTCTCTCCCTCACACACACACACACAATTTCTCTCTCTTTCTGAATATGTATATACAGAGACGCTCGTATGTGTGTTGTGTCTCTTTGTTGGTATTCGTGACAGAGAAGGAGCGAGAGAGAGAGAGAGTTAGAGGAAAGGAGAGAAAGAGTTGAGGTCCGTCGATTCGGTGGAAGACTCGGTTGGATGGGAGTTGAGTAGACACACACTCGAATGCGTTTTGTATAGACACACCAATTTATTTCGCATCAGAGAAGAGAGGAGAGATAAATTTGGCTGTCCTCGGAACCTTCCTTCGTTCATTTTGCTAGTAGAGTGTATGCCTCTAGTCTGTGGATGGTATGTGTGTGTGTATGTCTCAGTGTGTGTAGTCCGTGATTTTCGGTACCATCCCACACCGGCATGGCATTTTCTATTGCACTCCAAAGCCTACATAGACTCCTTGTCTCTCTCCAAAGACAGAGAGAAAGGGAGGGAGAAAGTCCTACATACTGCAGCCTGCATGACTCGTGTTATTCTGTTATTCCTTCTTGTGCTCCCTCCCCTTCTCTCTCTCTCTCTGTCTCTCCCATACCACTATCATCACAGCCTTTTCCTCGTTTTCTCTCGGCTCAGCCAGACAAGTGCAATTTATCTCTGACTCTCCAGCCCACTGTGAAAACGAAGCCAAAACATCACGTCTATAACACCTCCGAGTCCAACTTCAAATTATTACCATCCCTCACCTCCCCCGTTTTCCACTTTCAAAACAGTCGAGCAGCACACACTTCCATAGTACAAGTCCCAGCAACATATTTACTTCTTGTCAATCCCACACACAAAATACCCAGCCACGCATATTCTCCCTTGGATCCACACACACACACAACAGAGTACATGTATATATGCACACATACATATACGTGTGTGGCCATGGGAGTCTCTCCGGGAGAAAAAAAATCGGGGGGCAAAAGTCGTGGAGAAAATCCTTGGATTTCCAGTCTTACAATGAGAATTACAAACTAATCATTCAACCTTTCTCTTTCTCTTTTGCTATAGTATCTCTATTGTATTTTCAGGGTCTCTCAGAATACCAAACACCGAATGCCAATCAAAACCCCCCATTTCATCTTCCTATTGTGTTTTCAATTTGAACTGGTCAAAGATCATAGAGAAAATTTCAAAATTTGGATTACATTTTTGAATGCATGTAAAAGATAGAGCTGTGGAGCTGTGAGAAAATGTGGATGGGTTTTATCTTTGTGGATTGTCAGGATGCAAAGGGTGGGCGGTGGAGGGGTTGTGAGGATCCAAATCCATGGCAAAGGTTTTAAATTTGATGAAGCTGATGATGGATATATAAATGTTGATATGTGGCATAGAGAAGTGGATATGCATGTACGGTTGAGGAGGGAGAGAGAGAGAGAAAGACAGGGAGTGTGAGATCTTGAGCGTGTGAAAGTGTTGTTTTGAGTAGAAAGTGGAGCGACAGGACAGGATAGTCTAGTCTAGTTCGATGGTCTCATTCCGAGAGACACAGATTTGCACTTTGCTTCCCTCTCTCTAGGCACCTCCAATCCTAAATGACCTACGAGTAGGAGCAATGGAATCAGAAAAGAGCCTTAAATAACACGCACACACACACACTTATACTATACTATACCACAGTGCATTTATACTATATTGTCTCTCTCACTTTCTCTCTCCTCTCTCTCTAGTCCCTACAAAACTTGCAAAGGGTCCAAATTTTTTCTGTCTCTCTCTCTCTCCCTCCTCTCACCAAATTCAACTCCTTCACTCTCTCACCAAATTTACTAAAAAAAGAGAGGGAAAAAAGAGAGAAAAAACTTTCTACTCTTATATAGACACTATCCCCCACTTACACATTCTATGAGAGAGAGAAAGAGAGGGAATGAGAGGGGAGGGGGGAAGAGTTTCCAAGGGAAATCCTCCTCAGCTGTGCTTTACTGAGTGTGTGTGTGACTGTATGTATACCTGCTCTTCTTCAACTTGTACAATTTCTCGTATTTCTCTTTCTCGTTTATTCCCCTGTATTACCATAAGCCCCCAGAGTTAGTTTTTTTTCTTCCTCCTCCTCCTCCTCCTCTCGGCAAGAGTTGACTGTTTTGTTAGAACTAATAAAATATTCAACTTATTTAGCATGTAAATATGTAATGGTAGTACGTATGGCTTAGTACGTGACACTTGTCTATTGACATGATGCTAGACTTTATAGCATATGCTAACAGCAATCTACTAAAGTTTTATTTTCCATTGAGAGTTTCCACCACTCACACACACACTCACTCTCACTTTCTCTCTCTCTCTTCAACTCTGTGTCTGTGTACAATTGTACGGTGTGTACAAGTACAGTTTGAGAGTTTTGGATAGAAAGTTGGCAGGGGATGGAGAAAAGAGAGAGAAAAAAAAGATAGTTTTTTTTGTCCGTACACAAAATGACAAAGCAGGGAAAAAAAGGATTCTAAAGTGTATAAATGTAAATATTGTGTATTTTAGAGAGAGAGGGACAGCCGTCCTGTAGAATGACGGAATGAGTATTAAAATGTATTATAGGGGAAAAAAGTAGAGTCAAAACCAGCGGAACGGCTGAACTAGAGAGAGAGAAAAAAAAACTTGGATCTTCTCTACTTCTTCATCTTCTTCCTCCCTCCTCCTCCAATCCTCCGTATAAATCCTTTCAATCAAACTCAACAAGTCTTAAGTCCTCTCTCTCTCTCGACTTCATATACGGTGAAAAATGTATTTAGTTTTTTTAGAATAGGGGAAAAAAGCAGAATTTTCAATCGACTTTTATTCTCATTGGTTCGGGATGTGTAAGTGTACTCAAGGCTGAGATGCACGTTTCGATTGGACGCCCAGATACACAAAATCCAAAAAATACGAGTTATAATGTGTGTGTGTGTGAGAGAGATATATATAAATCTGCTCCTGCTGTGTAGTATCCACTCAAAAACTCAAAGCTGAGAAATTGTGATTCTTCTCCATCTCCCACACACACTCACTCTCTCTGAGATGAAGTGAGAGTGTAATGTCAACTGTACTGGAGAGATAAATACAAGACTTTCCTACAACTACCCCGCCCTTCCTCCAAAAGGTAGCAATTATCCGGACAACACATAAAGAGGAGAGGAGAGAGAAAGTCCCTCTGCGGTGATACGAAAGGATATACTAGCAAGCACGACTTGTCACCACACATGAAAAAGTTCAATATCTTCCTTTTAAGTGGAGTCATTTAACATTCAACATGCTCTCATCATTTTCTCCAGCCTTTAGTCCTTCCACATCTCTCTCCCCCCAGTTTTTACATCCCCCCGAAAAAGTGCTGGACGAGAGAGAGTAAATGTGAAATGTACATACCAGGGAAAAAATGACAAAAAGCTATAACAGAAAAGAGGGGGAAGATGTCTAGTCGAATTTTGACAAATTTCTTCTCAACATCTTCGTCATTATATGACCCCATTAAATTTTTAAGAAAATGTCTCTCCCAATTCTTCTCTCGTCCTCCGCATCCCTTCACTCAAAAACCTGTACGTGTGTACCCACACAGTTTGTACATATCTACCACTAAACAACATCTTTCCCTTTTCCACGTCGAGAAAAATGGTATGGGAAGAAAAATTAAAATGTACAAGTAAAAAATGAAGAATGGAGTTGTTCCGTTCTGTGAAGGAAGTAGTAGTTTTCCTAATTAATTATCGTATAATCCAAATTTTGGCCAAGGGTTAATGCAATCAAAGTCTTTTTTATCTTGGTGCCTTCACTGCTGTTGTTGTGTCGAGAAAGAAGGATAAAAAACAGGAGACGCTGTAATATACAAATAATGGAGTGTGAAGAGATGTCAAGGCTTGATCAATACTGGATAAATCAGGGGTGTTGATGAAAAGGGAAGAGAAAAGGAGGAAGAAGCTTTGTAAGGAAGGGAAGAGAAGAGAAAAAATTTCGGTAAAAGCTAAAAAGCAATCCCCCCAAACACACACACATACACATACACGTATATGTTTGATATGTATGTTGCAGACACTCGTCTCTCCACGTCACACAGCATCAAAGCCAAGTGTCTAGCATTGCCATTGCCATTGCTTGACTGCCATTACATTACATAGGCGAAGGCTAACGCTAAGGCTGGATAGCTAGCTTGGCTGTAGGCGAAAATAGAACTTATTGACAGGGGGAAAAAATCTGGAAGCTCCATCAAAGTTTTAAGTGAGACTAAGAAAGGAGGGGAAAGAGACACGAGAATGTTGTGTGTGTGAAGAGAGAGAGAGAGTGAAGGAATGAAGAGGAGGGAGAGAGAGAGGGGGAGAAAAAAATCTTGGTCCATCCATGTGAGCCACTAAAGGGGGAAATGAATCGACAGCATGGAAGGCAAAGAACATACATACATACGGAAATTATAGTATTAGTGAAAAAAAACCACTCCAGTTTCACGAGCAACATTTATTATGGAAAGGAAGTATGCATGCTTTGCGAAGCATGGGAAAAGATTTCATTCGTTCCTCCTCCCTCTTTCCCACTATATTATAATAGTTAGTCCATGTTTTGATCTCCCTCTATATGTATAGAGAAGGGCTTGTCTTTATAACCTTCAACTTACATACACCTACAGTGTGGGTGTGAGAGTGTGTGTGTTTGGAACATGGGAACATGGTCTCTCTCCCTCTTTGTACAAAAGAGGGAAAAAGTGGGAAGACAAAATGCACCAAGGAGATAAGACCCTCATCTGCAAAGGTACGGGTTTTTTCTCCACACTTCAAGTCGAATGATGCACACACAGGCACACACACTCTATCTCTCTGTGTATGTGTATATATAGTTGACTGTGGGGAATAGTGGCTATAGGATGCTGGGGTGTGTGTGCCACAGTGAAGAGTGTAAGTCTTAATGATGCCTCACACAACTTTTTTAACTCAATTAACACGCAAGTCTTCTTTAATTCGCTCTTCTCCCCGTTCCTTTCTCTCTCTCTCTCTCAGCTCTTTTCTCCTCTCCCGGCCTCAGCCTATCTCTCCAAGGGAGATAGTGTATGTATAAACAGAGTGTTGTATAAAGAGGGGGAGGGAAGGGAAAGATTTTTTTTCTTTCCACAACCAACCCTCATCATCCACCATCAAAATATCCACACATTTGACTTTCAGAGAGTGGAGAGAAAAAAAACTTCATTTAGCAGTCATTAGCTTTGCTTTCTATTATTCTTAATGCTCATCCGTGTATTTAGAGTGTTAAGCAAGGTTGGGAGTCATCATTCTTTCAGCAGGTGATTCAGAGGCTAGTCACTCTTCTCTAGTCATTTTTTTAATGATGTGGATGCAAAAATAACTTTCACTCTGGAATCTTAATAATAATCTTAAAAGTGTATTTATTTGTTGTAGCTGTTTATGAGGTATGGAGTTGTCAATAATTACCACAATATTGTTTAAATTGAAAAGAGTTAAATAAGGTAACTTGTAGCTTTTTTTATTATGCAGTTTAATCCATCCTTGGCTGCCATTCAGATTAATCTCAAATCATTAAATGTTCAATTTAAATCACAGATTAAAAATATAATTAGAACTATTTACCGACTGTTATATTTAATATACGTAAATATTGAAAAGTAATCAGAATAATACCCAAATCGTTCTTTTTGTACAAAAATAAAACAGAGTTGTGTCGTATAACGTGTATCCATTATGTGTGTTATTAAATTAAGATAAAAAAGGTGACCTTTGCAGTTACATAACCACTGGTCATACACCGCATTCCATATTTTAAAAAATAAAGCCTTTTTTGTGAAAGCGGAAAGGAGATCACTGTATCCCCTCCATCTTTTCAATTTTTGTATGATAAATTGGACAAATTATTAGAGAGAGAAAGAGGGACGGGGAGTGTGTAGGTGGGATAGTCCTGTACATGTATGATATAATATTGGAGACTAAGAGAAATGAAATATTATAGATGTACACATAGAGGGAGAGAGGGAAAATGTAATTGAGATGGATGGGAGTGGTAGTTGCATCTACATTGTATTTTTTGAGCTTGGTTCGTAATAAGGTATAGAGCAAGATGAAATAAAATCGACAGTCTCTCTCCCCCTCCCTGTTTCTGTCTCTCTCTCTCTCCTGAACAAATATAAAATAGATGGACGGGGAATGTATGGATGTAGAGATGAAATGAATGTCTTTGATAGAACCTCAGAATCTGCTTCCTATACATTGCTCTCCATTTTGTCCTATACTCCACTCTCCACAGCTTTGAAGGTAAAGACTCTGCAATACATGGTAAAACAAAGCAGGATCTAAAGAGAGATCTCTAAATACGTTGAGTGGTTCTTCTCCATCTCTATATGCCCATCCCTACAGAGAGCAGGAGAGAGAGAGAGAGAGGGTGTGTGTGGAAGGTAGGGATGGAAATATGGAATTTACTATTTTCCAGAGATAATGTAATAATGTATTTGATTGATCACGGCGGACTCTCTGCCAAAAATCCCCTTTCACGAGATTGGAAATCCAAAAACTCATTCCATATTCTTCTTCGTCTCCTCCCTCCCTCCCTCCTCCTCCTCCTGCTCGTCTCCATAAATTTCTCATCGTCGTCCCTTCATTTTCTTAAAAGGTATCCACACACACACACACTCTCCCTCCCTCCACACACAAAAAACCCACCAGCTCTTCCCTCTCCTGTCAACTTTCTTTCTTTCCATCTTTCTCTGTCTCTGGAACTCTCCCACTCTCTCTTTTTACTTCTGGCAGATCCTTCCTAGTACACAGTTCTCTTTAAAGTCTAAATTATGGTTTATAACTCTACATATACAGTGTCATATACACACTTGGATGTCGAGGGATACATACATAATATGCATGTACTATAAGTTATAATGGTGTACATGCAGCATTAGGAGACAACTGCTTCCGACTCTGCTCATCGTCTTTTTGCATATCTTCATCTCTCTGTCGTCAGCTTGTGTGTGTGTATGTATGTATGCCTGTGCTTCGTCTCTCTCATCCTCCTCTTCATCTTTCGACCTGTCGCTCTTAATTCGCAATCCATCGCTCCTTTACTATTGTTTTGTCCTTCCTTTTCTATCCCAGTCGAGCCCAACCCATCCCATCCCATACTCTACTCTTGTCTATCCTCCATATTTTCCGCCTTCATTGCCGACTCTCCATTTCTTCTTTCAAAATTTATCACACACACACTACACACACACATACATACACTCTACTCCCTCATGCTCCACATCTACATTACATGTCTTGTATGTACACCGATACATTATACTTTACCATCAAAAATTTATTCTAGTCTAACACTAGAAACTCGTCGCCTTGCCGACAACCTCCATGGATTTTCCACTAAAAACAAATCCTCCCTTTGATGATGCGGATGATGTGATGGTTGTGTTCAATGTCTGACTCTCTCTCTCTTTCCGTGTGTGGTTCAGGTTCCTGGAAACAAAATACAAAAATAAAATTAGTTGAGACAAAAACTTTGTCATTTAAAATTAAACTTTGGAAAAGAAATGATATTTTTTAGATTAACAATTTTTGATTTATAGTTTCACCAAAATTGTGTTATTCATGTTCATAACCCACGTTATTTTTATTCCCATTTATATTTGAATTTTATATCTTGACTAGCACATTACATTATTGATGACTATTTCCTCAAATAAGGACTAATTTGTACTATGATCATTTGAAATTGAAAACGAATGTATGGAGTTGTAATAGATTTGATGGTCCTTATCCCTTCCCCATTTTTTGTGAGGACTGGCAATGCCGGACTAAAAACTAGCTTTCCCTGACCCTCTCACATCCATTGAAGGGACACTAAAGGAATTAGTACAGGGTTTTCAAAGGTGTGGTTCAAGTGTGTGCGTGTCCAGCCCTTTTCAGTTTGTTGAGGGGAGGAAGCGAGAGGAAAAAAAGTAATTATCGTATACTCGTTAATAAAAATGTGGAGGATGAATAGGACAGTGTGGCTTTGTCCCGCTGAGGGGTAAAGAATCTAAATGTAAACGGGATGATCCCTTTTGGAATATCTATGAAAGAGGGGGAAGAGAGATAAAAATTGAGAAAATTGAAAGAATTGACTTGTACAGAGGAAAGGAAGGGAGGGTGTGTGTGTCAAAGTACATTAGGTAGTCAGACAGGATGAGTGAGGTGAAATAAAAAAAATTATTTGAGAAAAAACTAGACGATTCAAAAAAGGGTTCATGTATATATCTACCTGGCCTTAACCCCTTCTTTGAATTGGAAAGGTGTTTTGTGTACACTCATTCGTCCACTATCGATTTAATCATAGGGACACACTTTCATTCTCAAGGATGGACACAAACTGACGTTGTATAATTTTTGTATTGGGTTCTATTGTATGATCTTGTTTAATACTTTATAGGCCATCTATATCTATGACTCCTTTTCTTCCTCCACTTCCTCTCTTTCTCCTAACATTTTGGTTATCCATGAATGAATTGTCTATTTGAAAAAATTAGAAGCCAAATCCACAATTTTTTTAATTTTACACTTCATTCTCTCATTTGGCTTTGTGTTGAGAAGAGAGAAGGAAATTGAGATAAAAAAATGTTCAAACGTAAGGCAGAGACAGGTTTTGAATTCAATAGAGAAAAGTAAAGTTGACTAACTTCCTCTCTGGCTTTTTTCTTGAACAATTGACAAAAAAAATAAGTAGCGGTGAGTGTAATTCGAGAATCAGTAGGAGAAACAAATTAAGGCCTATCAGTGACTACTGGCCATTGGTTAATACACTGAAAAGTCATGTCTTGTTGTCTTTTAAGTAAGAACTATTTTAATGAACATAGTTAAATAAAGCTGAATCAAATCCAGCTCAATCAATCAACATTTAATAGAGGTTAAATTGTGTGAAGTTAATTTGAACAAATTGCCCAAAAATTGTTGGTTTCTCTATGCACAAAAGTTGGAAATTTTCTAAAGAAATATAAAAATTAAATTGGTCAATTAAAAGAGAATATTTTGGCAATACTTGATAAACCATAATATGACTCTAATTGAAGCATTTATGATTCACAAAATAAATATAATTGTATTAAAAGAGTGGTACATTTTTAATCATTTTTTAAAAATAACTAAACTGATTCAGCTTCGAAACATATTTTTTTTTGTTAAATTTAATGACGATTTCTCTCCACATTTATGCATACAATAAAATACAAAATCTCTTCGCTGAAAAATTAAAAATAATATATAGTAGTCAATGGAAAATTTCTTTCTTGAAACCCTCAAAGTTTTTTCTAACTGCTTGAATGAAAACAAAAAAATATGGAATAAAATGGAGAAGACGACCTTTTCTAACGACATGAAATAGGAGGACCGTCTATTATATCCCTCATATAGTTTCAGCGTTCGTAGCCTCTAGCCCATGGTAGGGGGAATTGAATGAGACTTTGATGGCGGACGTGTTTATATGTACGAATCTCCGAAACCCTTGCATATTGTATATTGTTGTACAGTACTTCCAGCGTACATACGGAGTGTTGGAGAAGAGTGCGTGGTGGAGGCCACATCGGTCGGAAAATATGGATCTCTCTCTTTTTCTCCGACTGTAGTGGAGAACGGAGGACGGAGGACAATTGAAATGAGGGAGAGTCGAAAAAAATTTGTGAGGTGGGAGAAATGTCCATGAGCTAGAGGGGGAGGGGAAAGAGAGAGAGAGACTAGGGAAAAAACTTTTTCGGATATAGCATGGAAGAACACAAAGAGGGGAGAGGGTAAAGGAAAGTTAGGAGGAAAGTGGGAGAGGAGGGGAAGGGAAGGGAGGGGGGAGAATGGGCGGGTGCGTAGTCAGAGTAAAAATGTCCGGTGTGGTCAAGACTGTGTGAAAATATTGGCGCGTGGCGGTAGGTTCGGAGGCGGAGAGTAAAACTCCGTCTCCAGGACATTCTGAATCCCCCTCACAACTCAACTGACAGCACACACAAGAGAGAGAGAGAGAGAGAAAGGGAGAGTCCTGGCTGCTGCTGTGTGTGTGTGTGGATATTGGGGGAAGAGTTTTGCCGAGCGCAAGAGTCGATATTATAGATTTTTTCACATGCCCATCCACAACTGGAATCTGAATCCACCGTTCATCTCATTCTCCCTTCTTCCAATTTCCAGCCTGCCCGACCCTGTGCCAATCATGCTTTTTTATTTCCCTCTATGCTTTTAAACATACGCACTCACTCAAACCTTTCATTTCAATACACCAAAAAAAAGAAGTTGAAATATCCCTCCTCTTCATTCCATTTTACCCGGTCCCTCCTTCCCCTCCCTACAAATATACCCCACGTATGTACATGTATAGTAGCTATACACTTTTTTCCATATTCACACCACCAGCACGCCCAAATCGTCATGTGTAATACAGGCACACACACACACCTAGCATTTTCCATTGTTCCTGAAGGAACCCTTGGTGAGGCTAGTAGCCATAGTTTATGGCTGCTCTGGAATCCCATGTACAAATAAATACCTTTTCCCCTCAACCCGAGTGAAACCTTCCTTTTCATCTCAATCATAGTGTGAAATCCATCATTCCATCACCTTAGTGAAGGAAGCTCGTACAGTTTGTGATGGAAAAAATTTCCGTCACTTTCCATCACTTTGTATTTCGTATTATTTTGGTCTTTGGACATACTTAGTTTTCTCCTACTCTAGACAACATTGACTAAGTGGCATTTTCATAACAGCATTATAATTATGCTGTATTATGTACTTCATGTAGGATGCCATGGGTAAACGTAAACGAAATTTGTATATAATTTAATGAAAAACTATTGTGTTTTTTGTTACAAACGTTTAATACAACGATTACTTGTTCTGTGTCATTGCTGTACAATAATACAGTACGCATAGTACGCGTATTACTATTATTTCATTTCCATCACTTTCCATCACTTTTTTTCTAAGTGTAAGACTTTCCATCACTAAGGTGATGGAATGATGGATTTCACACTATGGAAAAATTCTCATTACCGAGTCACCAGCAAAGTAATTCCTTGTCCCCAAAAAGTTGGCAATGGCTGTCAGTTTCCCCGGAAGATTTTCCAAGTAAGTTACCTTCTGTTTGTCCTACAAACCCAAGGTATTACAAAAATTCATTGTTTAATAGTTCGATCATACAACAATGTGTGTGTGTGTGTACAAATTAAGAGAGAAAAGAATACATACAAAATCCGGATTGTAGATCAACCTGATGTAAGCGTTACGGAAGTCAATAATTTCATTCTCGATGACATCAACCCGGATCCTTTCCTCTTCGGTCTTCCCCACTTGATCATGTTTCCGGGCAATGTACCGTAAAATTGCGGTACTCTGACTTATCTTCACATCCCCGTCAATCAAATAAGGGAGCTGCAATCACAAGTTTCAAAAATTTTGTATTCTAAATAAAATTCTGAAAGATGACTTGTAAAGGAAAACTCAAACTATTGATTTTAAAGCAATGTAAATTAAATACAATGTTTAAAAAATAATTTTGTGTACATTAGGAAAGTCCATGCCAAGGGAAAATTTGTCCTCTAGCCAACCATCCACATTGAAGTCCGGAGGAGGACCATACACGTACAATTTGTCTTCAAAATCAATTCCATTATACGCCAGAAGGAGTCTTATCGGCTGTGCAAACTACAATCCATAAAAATTGTGAATTAAATTTATGCATTCTTATTTAAAAATTTGTTGATAAGAGTTAAAAATTTTAATTAAATTGCAGCTTTTAAATCCAAATTCTGTAACTCACTCCACGTATATCCCAATATCCAAGAACAATTTTTGACGGCATTTTGACACTCTTTTTTGTGTGTGTTCGTTTTTTACACGAGTGGAAGAGGGGAAAATTCCAGACTAAAATCCGGCTGCTTGTGAACTCAATAAGGACAAAGTAAAGACTGGGATGAGTTCATACTCCGCAAAACTGAGAGAAAGAGAGAGTGTGTGGGATCACATCACAAAGGAAGAATTAATGACCTCTTGAGCCACCCGGCCTTGAGTCCTGTGTAATGTATAATATAGTGGGAAACAAGGTACAGAACTTCTATAATAGGAGTAGAGTTGGCAGAAACGGAGGAGGAGGCAGGATTCTGGATGTTTTACATAATAATCCAGCTCAACATCTAGCCCTATAGCTCTTGTCCTTGAATCGATTTTTCACAACACACACACACACTCTTATACTGGCTCTACCCGCATAACTCCCACACCCACACACACAAGTATGCACAGACGTGTAATATACGTACATTTTGTACTCCAGCCAACTGGCGACTCTCTCTCTCTCTCTTGGGTTCACTCCACTTGAGATTTAGCTACAATGTTGTAATTCAATGTTAATCGTGATTTGGGAGTGGAGATGATTACAGACTTATGAT
This sequence comes from Pygmarrhopalites habei, assembly GCA_009870185.1. Lineage (NCBI taxonomy): Eukaryota > Metazoa > Arthropoda > Collembola > Symphypleona > Arrhopalitidae > Pygmarrhopalites > Pygmarrhopalites habei. The sequence continues at coordinate 1,981 of WJFB01000861.1, read as the reverse complement.
AAATCAGTTCACACCTCCAATAAATACATCCGATTTCTGTGTGTGTGTGTGTGTGTGTATCCAGACTCCGTCATGGCGGAGCCGCTGACCAGAACTGATAATGTCTTGAAAATTTTGGTAAATAAATTAGCGGTTCATTGTCCAGTGCAGGCAGTATACAGGCTAAAAGAATTATTACAATATTACGACCATAGTGGAAAGGGGCCAAGAGGTCACAACTTTGCATGTTCATGGGAAGGAGACAAGTAGAGATGTAATTTGGCTGACAATAAAATGCCAATAGTAGAGCGACGATGCTCTCTCGACCGTATGAAATCCTCCCACTTTGATTCCTAGACTCTCAATAGCTTTGACACGGACCACCAAATATTTCTTTGACTCGACGGAGGGCAGTCGATCCGACGCGACTATAATTCTACTTTTGAGTCTACTCATCTCCACTGGAATCCGATACGACCGATTGTACAACATTGGAAACAATAGACTACAAAATGAACAAAGGCCAAGACTAAACGCAGAAGGAAAAGGTGCAGATTCGAAAGAACGGATACCATAGAATCCAAAAGTAGTTGAACAAACAAGGAATACAATTTTGAGTGCAAAAATATTGTAAGCATTTGAATGATTGAAAAGTTGAATGAAAAATTGTAGAGTATGGAGTTGACTGCAACATTCGGTTGACAATTCAAATACTGTGCGTGGATCCGCGGGCCAGTCCGTACCACTGCAATAAAGAATTTTAAAATTGTTGACGAGAGTTGAAAGTATCCTCAAAGTTTTGGTCCATTTTGTTAGATTGTATTTTGAAAATTTTGAATGAACCCCTCAAAACATTTTAAAACTAAAAGTTGTTCAAAAATTTTATGATTTTGTACCTCAAGAGTTGATCCAACTCTTCGAACCTTTTACAACATTTCTGGATGACAAGAAGATGAATATGGATGACAAAATGAACGATACAATGCCAAATCATGAGAAGGGCCCACTCGACCACTCCCAAGGCTAAGTAAAGGGCCACGGATTTGTAGGAGGATGGAAAAGCTGAGTATAGAAGTAGAGCTCTGGTTGGATCGTATAAAAGAGCTGGAGTGTCATAACATGGATAGTAGACATACATTGGACCCAAGAGACGAGTCAAGGCTTCTGAAACTGACAGCTCCTTCCACTTTCGAATTCTCCCTCCTACAATATTTGTGAAAAAATATACCAAGTCAAGTTGACTTAGTCAACCTTGAGCTGGGAGTATTTTTTGGGTAATTTTAAGAGTAAAGTTCATACCTTCATCATCGTCCTTCCAAAAATGGTTGAAGATGGCTCTCGTGGTTTCTGGTGACAGGATGAAAGAATTGTACACGAAAGTGCACAGAATGACAGCCACTATTAGAACCAAAATGTCCACCGCGAAATGCATCCGCATGAAATAGCCAGGAGTGAGGGCGGACTTGGTGAATTTGATCAGAATGTAAATAAAATGGAGGGAGAGAAGGGACATCAAAAGTCCCCACAGGAAATATCTTAATTTTGTTGTTTTCTCAAGCGTGTGGGATTTCTTATTGAAGGCTAGTGGGACTATATTTAAATACGTGTACAGTCCCATGTAAGCAAAATTGTAACGGTTTTCCTGTGCCGACAACATTTTTACATTTGCAAAAATTGGCTTGGATTTATAATGTGGAGGGTTCAACCCTTTTCAAAATGTTTTCAAAGTTTCTCACTATCTTTAGTTTACGGATAATAAATAAATATAATAATTTACAACATCAAAGGATCGAGAAGACGAAGAAACTTTGGGTCCGTTTGTGTTTCAAGTGACATTTTTTAATTTTAGAATAATAATTTTTTAAAAAAGTCTACACAATATTCTCTGTATTTTCACTTCACTGTGGCTTTTTCAGTTTCAATGTTTTATGTCAAAACTAGAAGATTTTTTTTCTAAAAGATTTTTATACTGTTCTTGGAAATTGCACTGGCTTTACTCTTT
>WJFB01000860.1:0-44773 GCA_009870185.1 Pygmarrhopalites habei | reverse complement strand
AATGTAACAAGTATCCGGGCATTTGAGAAGAAATCTTAAAGACTTGAATGGTTTTAGTAGACATTTGGATGACACTCTGCACAACAATTTATCTCCTTCTCCCACTTCATAGCTGAAAGAATTAATAATCACACACAATTAGAAACAAATTATTGGATAATTAGACTCAGTCTAGTAGGCTGGTTAATAAAAGTAAAGATTATTTTTTAAAAAAGGAAATTACCTTTGAAAAAAAGATTTATCGAATTCACATTTGCTGCAAACTGACACGGCAGAATCAAAGGTACTCATCGATAACGAGTTGCTATTGAAGGCGAAATGAATGTCATTTTCAGCTATGTGAGCTAAAGTGTGAATGGCTCGTGCCCAACCTAAAATAGAGTTGACAAAATTATTTGACAATGAAATAAAACGTTACAACAATAAGATATTATCATATGAAAAAGATAATCATATACTTACAATTCAAGGAAGAACTTCCAATGGAACATTTGAGATTAACTACACCCGTCATTTGTGTAAATAAAAGAGTCTGTGTCACTGACACGTCGATCCACCGACACCGGAAAATCTTGTCGAAAACAGGAAAAAGTGTTCCCGCTCACGGTGCAAGGGTATCAACAACCCAATAATTATGTTCGTATGCAAATTTCAAGGAGTGAGAATTAAATTAAAACTAAAAAAAATTGTGATGTTCGACATACACTCATACGCCGACTGACCTAGGGTCATTCTCATTGTAAAATGTTCACGCTAGTCGTGACAATGCAGTGGCTGGTGACAGTAGCCGTCTATATTTTTATGCACTTAATAAAGTAGATGGATAAAAACGAGAGAGAAATAAATCGAATGATTTGATTCAAATCAAGGTCGTATAAAGCAACATTTAATGGAAGTTGGAAACTTCAATATTCATAAGAACTTTATTCTGAAACAACGCTTAAAATTTCAAACGATGAGGGAATTGTCCAGAAGTCAAACTGAAGGGTGAACCCAAATATTTAAGAAGGGATTTTTTCTCTGGATGTGCTTTTACGACGCCGAGAAGACCCTTGTCAGCATCCACCTAAGGTATAAGGAAAAAATCATAATATAATTGTCAAAAGTATAACAACAACACAACTATGTACAAGATGTAGCCTACAGTAATACTAAATCACTTTTAGGATACTCTCATAGAAAATTTTGTGTCAACACTTAATTTTTCAGGCCACTACTCTCGTATAATAATCACTGAGTATTAATATTACAAAAACAAAGTATAAATCCTTCTCAAAATTTACCTGATCTTTCTTCCTTGTGTCGCTCACAACATACTGTTGTTTAGAAGCAGCATAAATATCCCCCTGTTGTTCCTTCCTCGCCTTTCTTGCAGACTTTTTATCCCGACGGAAATAATCATCATTTAAAGTGTCGGGTAAGGCCAATTTGGACACATCCAATTTGGTTGCTGTTGCAATAACGTAACGTTGATTAACACGACGGAGGGGAACACCATTGACCTTAAATGGACCTATACAAACACACACAACACAAAATAGTCAAATTATTAGAATAAAAATAATAATGCACATACTAAGTGTATAATAATAAATATTCATTGATATCAAGATTCATGTGTGTTTGTAACTTACCATTAACAAGTAATAGACCAGACGACAATTGTTTGAGGAATACAACACGTTTCCCGGCATGTCGCCCAGCTAGTAAAATAACAATTGTTCCAGGGGTCAAGGAGCCACGAAGTTTCGTCTTTCTAATTAATCCAGTCCTCTTGATGGTTTTCCTCAGCTTAGCCTTGGCAGTTGGATAGTACCTCTTGGACTTTTGATTGAAGACTAATCGAGTTTTTCCATTCTTCTCTCCTCCAATCGGTTTTGTCGTCACGGCAGGTTTCTTCTCTGCAGCCTGTATAGACACACATTAATTTTACTCAAGTTGTAGTAAAACTAGGAAAAACATTATGTAGACTGACAAAATTAGACAAAAGAAATTTCCGGGACTCACCTTTTTGGGATTTTTGATATTTCTCTTGGTCCATATTCCCTTCTTATGGTACATTGTGGATCGACCAAACCGATGAACTCCGGGAACCAAGAGTGGGTTTTTGTGACCCGTCTTGGGCTTCCCACCCTTGCCTTTTGCTTTAGCGTCAACCATTTCCTGTAACAACAATTAAACCACACTCAGAATTTGACTATTTTTACCATATTTTTCAGAAAAATCAAGTCAACTTACCGAAACTTTTGACGACAAACACGCTGAGAATTCACTCACGTTGAGATGTCCTGCAGATGGTGCACGCTGTCCCGTTCACGTTCGAGGAGAGGGGGAAAGAATTCGTTTGAATTTTTTACACAAGTTGACTTCTTGACATTTGTCGTGTACGCCTTCTTCTTTAATTAAATTTAATCGAGTTGGTGGGGACAGACGATGATGGCCTCCACTAGCAGTGGGAGCGAGACGAGGAGACCAATGAATACTGCGGTGGACTTGGAAATTATCCGGAAACTTGCTTCGGACGACCTAGTGTCTCTCATTCGCAAGTTTCAAGGACCAAAGGTTAAATTTTCGATTTATTTATTTATTCGCCAATATTGAACATGTCAGAAAAAAATGATTATATTAATAACAATTTGTTCTGTGTAGGTCATGGTGTTTGACAGAGCCTTGGCTGGGCCCACAAATTTAATAGCACCTCCAAAGATACTAGAAAGTCACGGAGTTTGTAAAATTCTTCCATTAGAAAAAGGAACTCTGCCTCCTCAAAATCTTCCCGAGACGATCCTATTCATTTGTCGACCTCGGGTTGATTTGATGCCTTGGGTAGCTTCTTGTATACAAAATGAGGAAAGATGTGGACGTCGTAAAAATTATCACTTATGTTTTGTTCCTCAAAAATCTCTACTCTGTACAAAATGGTTGGAGGTACTTTCTATATTTCACATTGCGTACATTTCTTATATTTTTCTAGTAGGCAAATTATTAAAATACATACCTAATTGTTGTGTTTATTGTAGGGTCACAGAGTTCTACCCAGTATCACGTCTATTGAGGAACTACCTCTTCTTTTATTTCCTCTGGACACTGATGTTTTATCCTTAGAATTAGAATCTACATTCAAAGAATTCTATGTGGACAATGACCCTACCAGCATGTACTATGTTGCCAAAGCATTAGTTTTTTTACAGAGGAAGTATGGCATCCCAAATGCTGTTTTTGGGAAAGGTCAAGCAGCTAAATACGTTTATGATTTGATGCAGTCTATACAACAGGAGACTGGGGCGATTAAACCACAGGTATCTTAATTTTAATATTACAGTACATTAGATTAACTACATTCTTTACTTTACAACCGCCTGCGTACTGTGTAGGTCATTGGAGCTAAAATAGAAAATATCATTCTGATTGATCGGCAAGTGGATCTCCTTTCACCCTTAGTCACACAGCTAACATATGAAGGGCTGATTGACGAATTTTATGGGGTCAATAGCAGTGAGTTGAAAGTATTATTCCTGAACATTACACCATAATCATCCTGTGTAATCCTATGTGTAATATGTACTCGCATTTTGTAGATCATGTCAAACTACCAGGGGAAAAGTTTTCAGAAGTCAGACCTGGAGAAAAAAAGACAATCGTTCTTAACTCATCTGAAGCATTATATGCTGAAATGCGAGACAAAAAGTAACAATTCATACGATCATGCTATTTATGATCCTACAATTTGAAAACAAATATTAATTTAGTTCCTCTATTCATTTTCTCAGTTTTAGCGCTATCGGTGGAATTCTCCGTGCCAAAACGAAAGAAATTCAAGATATCCTAGTTCAAAAAGATACAGCACAATCACTAGGGGAAATGAAACGTCTGGTCCAACAACTCCCAGCTGTTAACACCCTTAAGCAGTCTATATCAAATCGTAAATACAATCAATCCCAAAATGATTTCATTAAGTTTGTATTCAATTCTATGTAGGTATATGCTCAAAGTTTGATTTAAACAAAATGATTTTTAGACACATCGGTGGCTGAACTTTTGAAGAAAAATACTGAAAGTGAAGAATTTCTAACCAGTTTAGAGTGTGAACAAGAATTATTGAATGGAATGGACACGGACAGAATCAATAGTCATATAGAAGACCTATGTAGCAAAAAAGTTTCCTTCCTGAAATTACTTCGTTTACTAATTATACAATGTGAGAGTTGTGAAAAATATCTCTGTTCCTCAATTTGTTCTCTTTTGAACTTTGTGTCATTAATTCTGAAAATGGTTAATTTCCCGTAAATCTTTTTCAAAGGTATTACATCCGGTGGACTCAAGCCAAAAGTACTGCAGCATTACGAAAGACTTATCATTCAAAATTATGGGTTTGAAAATGTCTTAACGTTAAGGAGACTTGAGCAAGTAGGACTTTTGAGAGGACAGGTATAACAAAATCTGACATTCTACCTCAATTATTTTTGTGATTAATATAGTAATCCAATGTATTATTTTGTGAACAACTAGACTGGCAGCAGGGCTTATTCAGTGTTGAGAAGAACATTTAACTTGACAGTCTGTGATGGGTCTGAAATAAATCCAGGTAAAGACTTGAATTTTTTTTTTGTAATCAATGAGTAAGTACAGTAAGATAAGAAGTAAGATTATACATTTGCTAAAATATTTCTTTTCTTTCGGGTTATATAGAGGATTTTGCCTACGTCCACAGCATGTAAGGAACTTGTACCTTATCTTTGTTTCTTAAATAACAGTCTTCTTGTAATTGCATTTCGCAAACATGTAAAAAATATTAATACGAGTCTTTTTGATCGAAACTTTGCTTTTATAAATTGATAGCTATGCACCTTTGAGTATCCGGCTAGTACAGAATCGCCTTAAACCAGCACTTTGGAATTCTGTGAGAGAATCTCTACAATCTTTACTTCCTGGACCAGTTGTTGATGAGGAAGTAGAAATTTCTTTGATTCAGAATACAGTGGCTGGTGTGAGTGACAAAAATTCTCCAAAAACAACACTGGTAGTTTTCATTGGTGGATGTACATTTGCAGAAATCTCTGCTTTAAGATTTCTAGCTCAACATGAGGGTGACTGTGAGTAAAAAAATTTTTTTCCCGAAGAAGTAGAATAATACATAATGTCATATGTATGGTCTTATGATAATTGATAATTTGACTCTTGTATCTTTGTATATTTCATTTACAGGGGAATTTTTGGTCGGTAAGTTGTTGCACAATCATATACTAAATGTATAGAAATTTTGTTGTGTAGCTGTAATAAGTACTGAACAATCTAACCCTTCTTTTTTGCAGTCACAACTAAATTAATTAATGGTAATTCATTCCTCACAAATCTTTCGGATCCGCTTACGACGTCGAGGTCATTCCTTTGTACGTAATTCGACTGTTAGTTTTATGTGTGATTCTCCTCCGGGATAAGGTTGACAGAGTCAAGAACATTTCATATACCTAATACCTAATTTTACATTCTATCCTGTGCATATTAATATGTATGTATAGGTAACAAAAAAGCACGCAATGTATTTCCACTAGGTCACAACATTAGTATAAAAAGGATAAAATATTAATACTATTAGGATAACCAATTGTTTACCTAAATTAATGTGAACCAACCGAACCGTGTTGAATGAATTTTCATGTGATACAATAAACAGAACTTGATTTTTACTGTTATTTCTTTGTCATTATTTTTCTTTGTTATTAATCACATTTTTTCTCATAAAAATGAAATTTTTGGTCACAATAGTCACACATCAAAAAATTGTTACTTATTGTACTAGTTTTATAATGCTTCATTACATTTTTTGTTATATTGATCGTCAGAATGCTGACATTAGAGTTGTGGTAAAATAGTTGTTTCAGTTATTTATCGACAGAGTATAGTATTATAAAGTATAAACGCTTTATATCGATGTGAGTAATCTGGACGCATAGTTCACTATATCAACATTATATATACGAAATACTAGTATCAAAATTATAAGTAAAGACACGCCGTTTTGCGTCAATTTTATATTTAGTAGAAATATGTCTCTGATAGTGACATATTTTTATCAAATTTTGCAACGAATATTGTGTAAACTGCTCCGCGTAATTTACACTGAAAATTTAATTTTGCTATATAAAAAAATGTCCCACTAGTGCAGTGGTGGGCCACCACTATTATTATTATTATTATGGTGTGGCACCTAAACTGTTCTGCATACCTAATGTATGACATAATGTACTTAAGTACACGAGAGGTTGGTTATAATTTTTGGCAAAATTTCCGTTGTTATATATATTTCAGTCTACAAAAAAATAAATATTACCATTTATAAAACGAAAGCTATAGCTCCATGTTCCCAGGATCATAAATTGTTACTTTTTTCTCTAGAGATTTGATATTTGTATCATCTTCCTCTCCATCAACATTCACTTCAGGTGTATTCAGAAGTAAGCGTTCGCTGGAAGGTTGCCAAAGGACCAAAGCCTATAATTTTAAAATACATAGTCTCCGAATTAATTTTAAGCTGTAACAGTCAGTGCTATAGGCATTACAAGTTACATATGTCATTTCACTTACTTGACCCTGAGATTTAGAGTCTTCTTGACATATTTGCTCCACAATTGAGCGAGGTAGTATTGTTGAGCCATTATTTCGTCGCTTTGACAATGTTTCACGAATCTCTTCAGAAAGGACTACAGATGTGACCTGGTCATGTGTTCTCTTGTGACATCTTCTCGTATTGTTGTTATTCGTGTGTTCCTCGCCATTATTATTATTTGCATCATCAATACAGTTATTTCCGGACAGTTCCTCTCTCTCACCTGGACAATCTGCTTCATATTCATAGTAAGTATTCTCCTCGTCCATATCAGTAACTTCACCGTTTCCTTCATTGTTATACGAGACGTAGTCATCCTTATTCTCACTCAGCGAAGACACATTATGATCCAAAACCATTTGTTTTGCTGGAGGTCTGAAAGAGTTGAAAATTTTCATAAATACAAAAACTAGTTGACACACATTGTTTATCATTTACAAAATTGAATAAAGTAAAGTTGTTAGTTGACAAAGCCTTAGAAAGAAATTCTTTCAAAGAATAGAATTTTTCCTCATTTTTTGTGCCAAACTGTATAATATAGTTTTATGAAAGTTAATACGATTTTTCAAAAACAATTCTGACATATCTTACCCTGTCCATTCGTACTCTTCAAAATGTTGTTCATCCGATGACTTCCGTTTCTTCCCAACGTGCGGGGTCCATGTCATATTGTTAGTTGACCACAATTCACTACTGTCCATTCTAAAGGAGAATAATTATTGAACTCATGTTTGTGTTTGTCTTGTCTGTGTTTGTGAAATATAGAAAATTTGAGAAAGTTCTAAGCCCTCTCTTAGGGAAACTCTATGCCTTGAGAATTTTAATGCACTGAGGAATTAATGATCAATTAGGCAGTTACTTTCCAGATAATCAGATTTATTGATAAAAACTGACATTATTTATTTACTATTTAAGAGTCGTCATTATTATCTTGGCTAAAAATACAGAATTTTAATGTAGAAAAATATTAAAGCTACAGTCAGCGACAAGGAGTAGGACGTACACTGAAAGAAATATTTTTTAAGTACAAAGATAATAATAATTTATCTTATATACTTTTTGCAATAATATTTTATAAAGAGAACAATGTCACTGCCATATTCTTACAAAACTACCAGCACCAGCATTTTTTTTATTTTTGTCGTTGACACACAAAGTACTGACCTGTTTATTCAACAGATTTTAAATGTGTATCATATCAAAGGCATTAGATCATGGGAAAGGCCGACAATGTATTTATAATATGTGTCATATAACAAGTATGATTTATCGTCTTATTTTTATATACGGATTGTATGGCACATTAAGGTACTACTTTTATTAAAGATACAAATATCTTTCTCATATTTAAAATATGATTGACGAACATATTTTTTTTCTTGTCTGATTATTAATATTTATGTAATTATGTACAATGTTTGTGCAAGGATTAAAATTAAATGTCAATTCACATCATACTGAGAAATCTGAACAAACTAGAGAGATAACTTTTAACATAATATGTATTGTATTCCATTAAATAACTCGTACAACTTGTTCCGTTCCCATTAATACTATTCTATAAGGTAATAAATAATAATAATACTATGTAGTGTTTATTCTAGTTTAATAAATAATAAAATGTTATCCAAAAGTAACTCAAGTTATTATCCTGGTTAAAAAAGCAAAAGTTATTTTGATTACATAAAGCAGTTTTGCTTCTCGCGTTCTAACGAAAAAAAGACATTATTATGATTAAACATAAAAACACGACGAGCATTCTTTTTTGTTTTGACTGTCACATTGTTTGCATTAAAATAATAAATCTAATCCGTTTTTGTATAAATGAAACTGTTTAAAAATTATTATATATCCCGTAATATCCTCTCTCTCTCGCTCTTCTTACTCTCGCTATTCTATATTGAAAATTTGGACGGCAATACTGTCCATTATTATTGCGGGTCAAATAGGCTCACTGCCGACAGTCTCTTAACTCTAAAATTACGAGAACAGTCAAATTTTCTTTGTGCACTGGCGTTGAAAAATTATTGTGTGTATTATATAGGCCTTGGTTGAATCACAACATACCCAACAAAAAAAGAAGACAATTTTTTTCATCATAAAAACAAAAGGGCACAAAAAATGTGTGTGAGCGTTAATGGTTGTTTTAAAAAAAATTCGAGCACTGATTTTGACACTCGTGCATTTTTAAAATAGGTTATAATAAATTATTACGTCATTTCTTAAAATTGAATTATTAGTGCAATGCGTACAACTATACTTTAAATCATTTAAATTGGGATACGAAGTAATCAAAATGATACTCTGGGAGACACTCAGCGAAAGGCACAATATAACTTTCTTATGGCGACATATTACTATTATTTGAAACCTAAACTTCATCTGGAGCCATTTGTTCAATTGGTGAATGAGAATTCGTACTTAGAGTTATTGATGGAGGAGGCTCACTTAGTGGCAATGGAGGTGCGTCTGTTTCATCTGCAATGGGTTTTTCAGCTCCAATTTTCTCTTCTACAGCATTGGCTTCTAACGTTCGAATTCTTTTTTCATGTTTAACGATCATGGCTTTCAATTTTCTAATTTCTTCTTGCATTTCTTCCACTACTTTAAGCTGTAAAATTGAAAATAATCATTATTTGGCTGTTCTACAAATACTCAAAGACTCAATAAAGCATTTTTTAATATAAATGTTTACTAGTAGACGAAATATTAAAACAATGCTTACAGGGACGGAGGGTGGTGCCGGAACTTCATCATCTTCTTCATGCGAATCGGCTGCGGATGATGAACCCACACTCAAATGTTGTTGAGACTTTGATCCTGACGCCGAACGTTTGTCTAAAATCTGTTTTACAAAAACAAAAAAGTTATTTATGTATAATCCATGACTTTTTTGAACAAATACAAGTCTTTATTAAATGAAAATTCCTTACATTGGCCTTTTTCTTTACTTTCAAATCTTTCTTAATGGACTCTTGATATCCATCCTTGAGAGAGATGAGAATGGGTTCAGCATCTTTACCTTCAAACCATTCTTCAGCTGAACATCCAGGAGTATCTCCTGGTGTATCTGGGTACAAGTCCTCTTGAAAAAGTTCTGACTGTTATGGAAAAATGTCAAATATACATATATTTTTAGTCAATAAGGTGTATGTAAAGTAATGTATTTTTAAAATTCTACAAAAAGATGTGCGAAAATATATACTCAAAAATTAGGACTTTACCTTCCGGGGGACGGTCATACTGACAACTTGACAAAATCCTGAATTGTTCAGCCTATAAAATCTAGAAATTTCACAAACGGTTGTGTCGCAACCCCTTTTTGGCATCATTCCTATTCCACGTTGTGGGTCTGGTGTTTGAAACGTATCTGTAGAATGGGTAAACAATCAAGACATTTTAAAGACAAACAATTATGAGTTTTTAAGACAAACAATGTAATCAAAGACTGCTTACTGATGTAATGAACAAACGGTGGTTCAGCAGTAATCTCAAAATATCGTATCACGCTGTCACCCTAAAGGTTCAAATAGGATAAATTAAAATCATCGTCATATTTTAATACTAAGCAAAATTATGCTTCCAACTGTGTGCAATTTTTCAGTTATTTAAATTAGGACATGTATTATTCAGAATAATTAGTACCTTTCCACATAGAAAGACTAGATTGGTATCCGCATCGTACAATGGAAACACTGTTAAACATATTATGAACAATAACATTAGCAATATGAGCATATCACAAGGAATTTTATATATTTTTTTGAATATTATAAAGGTGTTCGTCACTTACTTACGCCATTACTAGTGTCAATTTCCTGCATATCAAAAATAGATATCGTAATTTGAATTATCATATAAGTACCTTATACGAATAATAACTATACAAATGAGAAAACTTACCACCATAACGATAGGTTCATCTAAATGCCCAGGTGCTCGTAGACTGTATTGTCGCTCACTCATTTTACTGAATCCAGTGGTAAACACTAAACCATTCTGTTATTTGGGAGAGAAATGATTTTTTCAATTACTTGCATACGGAAATACTTCACAAAAATATATTAAAAGTTTAAAGTTATGTTTTACTTTTAAAAATATCGCCCGTGTTCCTTTACTTCCTTCATGGCTAAGCGTCTCCTATGAAAACAATGGGAAGTTATATTACACCATATTTATACATTAAAAATTTTAAAGTTAAATGATGAATTTTACCTCTTCAACATCCCCTTTACGAGGATCAATGATTCGAATTTTCTTATCCCTACAGGTTGTAACAATTTGAGATCCATTCCAGTTCCAACAAGCAGAATATACTAAAAAGAAAGAAAAATCATTGAATTCGATTTGTTAAAATAATAGGACGAATGACATTAGTGTATACGAGGCTCGTATTAGGAGCATAAATTCATAAGGAGAAAAATAAATATACGAATGACTTTTAAAAAGTTACCCAAATCTGGGTGACAATCTATTTGAACCAACGGCTCTCCAGTCCTTTAAACCAACATAAAATAGTTACAATGAACAATCAAATGAAATATTGAACTATATAAAATTTTCATAATTTATAATCCTTACCCGACATTCCAAATAACCACCAAATTATCACTGCCTGCAAGTACAAAATGTAAGTAATAAAACAATTTTTAACACTTTGAATCGCCTTATTCTTGCCAATCTATAAAAATTATTGTTAAATTCATACCTGCAGTGAGTAAAACATTGTGAGCAGTTGGGTGCCTAAATAAAAATTTAGTTTAACTTAAGTTAGTGACTGTATTGATTACCCAAGGAGCGAATCATCAAAATGTAAAGTAAAATAAATAAATAAATTCAATTCTTTTTGTAACATACCACAGGACTAAACCAACCTTTTTGTTTAGAAAAATGGAAAAATATTAGAAACTTCAAGAAACAACATGATGATAAAAAATTTGTAAGGATTGGTAATAAACTTACTCGTCGTTGATGTAAAACTAAGTCAACTACTGACTCTGTGAGAGTGCTAAAATATTCAACAAAATATAATTATGTAGCAACATGTTTAGAAGCTAAAATTCAAGTTAGAATTTCCCCAGTAAATTCCTACCGTGCCAGTCCATGATCAGGGATTTGCCAGACTTTCACAACACAGTCCTCGGAACCACTTGCTATTACATTGTCGTTATGTGGACACCAAGCAATGTCCAAAACGGGACCCTTGTGACCACCAACCAACGGATGGTCTGGATTAATCCGTCCAACCTATCAAAAAAGAGAATTCATTCGTGACTAGTATATGAGATATTTTTATGTAAAAGATGATGATGAATAAAGGAAGACTTACTTTGTTATGAGGCAGAACTATAAAGGCACCACCACCTGCAGACTCAACAATGATTGCAAGAAATTTGGGATTGACAGCACAGAATGTCGAATCCTGCATACAAGTAAAATAATAACAAAATAAATTATTTATCATGTGAAAATATTCAAATTAAACAATGTCAAAAAAGGTGTATTGAAAATAAACTAATGACAGAATAATACTTACCCATGATGATTTGGACACTCTAATATTGTCGTAGCATTGTTCCCTATAAAAATCAAAAATTAATTTCATTCAAATTAATATAGACTGTTTCATGAAAGATTTCACTTTATTTGAAAATAATATTGAAAGGATATTACCTTTTGCATGCTTGTCCGTAAACATGTCGAAACTTGCCTACATAAAAAAATTTCAAAAATTTTGGCTATTAAAAAATTAACTAATCGTACAATGTGGAATGTTGTAATTTTTTTGAAATTCAAATCTAAAAAATAATTTAATTTACTTACTTGACCTCACGACACGGAACGACATGTCTTGGAATTGTCCCTACAAATAAAATAAATACACCCACACCAAATGAGCAAAGTTCCTACTTGCACGAATTTAAATTGGTTTCCAAATACAAAACATAAAAGTACAAAATGAAAACAAAAAAACTGTAATTCGTAAATCGAATTACAAATGAAAAAACATGTATTTTAATAATAAACCTTCATGATTGCCTACTGCCAGTGTTGATAGAGTAAGTTTGCCTTTCGATGGTCGAGAGACGACAAGGTACTAAGTATTTAAATGCGGACAACGATCTTTTTTTTGTCAAATAAAAAGTGATTTTACAAGTTTGTGTCGGTGCTTATTAAACTTGGAGGAACCAGGTCATCACACTGTCTACGTGATTATTTAAACAGGTGAGTGTCTACTGCATTTTGTGACTTATTTTTTTAAAAAACGTAACAACAAACTGAAAATAATTCTATTTACCTTGTTACTATTTCATAGAATCCAAAATGGGTAAACTACGAGGGAGAATGAGAGGAGGAGGAGGTCGAGGTGGTGTCAGAGGTGGTGTCAGAGGAGGTATCAGAGGTGGTATACGAGTCAGAAGCAACGGATTTAAGAAAACGTGAGTGTTTTAAATTATTTAACTATATTTAACTAACTGCCGTAAATGTAAATTTCATAAAGAATTTTTCAATTTTGCAGTAATAGTAATCGACCTATAGTCAAATTGAGACTTGGAAAGAAAACAAGTGAAGTGTGGAATTATTTTGAACAAATAAAACATGAACCTGGTGAAAATCCACAATCCAAGTGAGTTTACAACTTAATTTGTACCTTCTTACTTAATGAATTACTCACTAAATGACGAAACTCGTTTCATTTTCTCTAGGTGCAAAATTTGCAATGTAGTATTCAAGTGTCCAGGAGGTTCGACCACGGGTATGAGAGGACATTTAGAACGAAAGCATCCTGGAACTCTCAGTACTGGGTCTACAAATTCTTTGGGTCTCACAATTACACCTGTACCAGCATCACAAATAAAAGAAGAGTATGATTTCAATGCTGACGTGTCCGAGACTTATGTGGATGAGCAACCACATGCGTCAAATAATTCAAATACCCAATTTCCTCTATCCTTGTACGATGACGAGGATGAAGAACCTGAACCTACCAAAGGAGACTTTGAACATGACGAAATTTCACGGTAAGTTATGTTGATATTAAAGCTGTTAACTTGCTACCTATGATGATAAGTAATTGTCTTACTTCTACTGTCTCTTTTTTCCAGATCTCTTGCCTACATGTGTGTGTTAGACTTGAAACCCTTGAGTCTTCACGAGGGAGATGGTTTCCGTAATTTTGTGAGTTACTTTGACTCTTCATATGTACTCGCATCATACAATTCTCCTGAATCTATCAAATCCGTTGCAGCCTGGATTGAGGAAATGTACGAGACTGAAGCAAATAAAATGAAAACAGAATTATTCAATAACGATGTGTCTCTGTCTGTCGAGACGTGGAATAAGAGTAACTTGGACAAGTACCTCATCATCACGGCACATTTTGTGACCAATGTTTGCACATTCGAATCAAGATTGCTGAGTACAAAACTTTTGCCTCGACTCCCCACCGTCCCTCCAGATGAATTAAAAGCCAACTTTTTGTCAGTGGTGAAGGAGGGAGCTAGATTTTTTGGTGTTCATGAGGAACAGATTACAAGTATTGTTGTGAATTCAGATTTATTTGAACAAGTTGAGATGGACCAAGAGATGCTCATTGTACCTTGTCTAAATGCAATTGTGAGACAGTGTTTCGATAGTCTACAACAAGCAGGTGAGAATTGAGAAATATTTATATGCATACTAGTAGTATGTAGTAGTTTTTGTGATAATGTAACTGTTCATTTAATCTAATGTTCCTTTTTCCAATGATTTTTTTTCGTCTTCAGTTGCGACTGAATTCGGTTATGACTTCTTTGATGCGGCCTTGAAGTTAGCCTACAAGTACATCCCAGACTATGAAAATTTATGTCGAAACCCTTACGCTCTCCTCTTGGCCATTAAAGATCATCAGTCCAGTCTGGAACAAATTGAAGACAATAAAATTGAATGGATTTATCTGCCAGGTCTCATCGCCCTCTTAGCCCCGTTGAATGATGTTATTGACATAACATCAGATGAAGACAAAGTTTATTTGTCCACGATTTTCCCATTACTCTGTGCTATACAGGCTCAGCTGGAGGAAGGGACTGAAAATATGAAGAATGATCCTCCCATGAAATCCACCATGGAATCATTTGCCAAAGTCATCATGAATACTATCCAAAATGGTTACCAAATTAATCTTGACTCTTCGGACTATGGTTCCTACCTAATTTGTAATTCAGCATTTCTGGATCCACGGTACAAAGCCCTCAAATTCATCTCTAATGAACAACGTCTATCCATACACAATGCAACACTAGCACTACTGACTGAGTCCGTAGCGGCGTCTTCTACTTCCAGACAAAGTGAAACTTTCCGTTCCAAGAGTTCAAGTCGTGGGGATGTCAATGACAGCAATTCTTCTTCTAGTTGTAAAGGAATTTACAATCGTAATCGTAACACTTTTGATTCGACAACCATCAATTCAAATGAATCCTCGACTGTTTTACAACGGATTCTGGGTAACAACTGGGAATTCGTACCATCCAACCAAGCTACAACTGAATTACAAAAATATTTGAATCATTCCATCCCAGGCGTTACAACTGACCCACTAACATGGTGGAGACAATGCAAAAGACTTTACCCAAATCTTTCAGCTGTAGCCTTAAGTTTGCTGAGTATACCTGCAATTGCCTCCCGTGCTCAACATGTATTTACCAAATTGGGAGCTGAATTGGATCAAACTAGAGGAGCCCTTGAAGAAGATTATGTTGATAAAATTTTATTTCTTCATCGGATTGTAAAAAATAGTCTTGCTGAGCCGTCAGAAACAGCAGAAGATTCAAGTCAATTTCACTCTACTATGCCCATGTCTGAAATGGATATCTATGATGATGACTTTAGGGATGATCAAGAACAGGGTTAGGTTAGAGAACAGGTCTGTAAATTAAACTACTGTACTGATAAACATAGGACTAACATCACCAAAAATGTGCTCTTCCTCTCATCACTTTAACGAATATATATATGAAATTTCCCAAATTTTGAAGGGATGTACTCTCATACATAATGATTATAATGGTTCTTTGGATTCTCATTCGTTGTTATTTTTAAAAAAAGATTATAGTATAAATTTAACAAATATAATTTACTACTTTCTACTTTTATTTAGAGACTCAGTCTGAAATATACTGTCTCCACGGAGGCTCAGGTAGTACTAAGATAGTACGAAAGAAATTATAAATCATATGTACTTGTTTTCAACTTTTGATTATGGAGAAGAATATTAAAATAATATTTACAATGTACATATGTGTGGTATTTTCACTGGTTTATTCTCAGTGAATTGATTATCAATAAACTGAGATCATTATTCTAATTTTTCTTTTTGAGTTAAACATTTTGTCTAATTTACACTTTTTGTCACTAGGCGAGTCAGTTGTTGTAAGAAATTATAACAGTTGCATTATAAATGCAGTCCTATCCCATTATGTCTCTGTGATTCATTCCTTACAATGGAAGAAAAAAGAGAGGAGAAAACAAACTGCAGCTCCCCTGCTGTGCCGCACGTTGTTCGCTCACTGTTGTTTATATATTATATATCATTAATCATCCATCATGATTCCTGACCAAGTACACAAACCCTTTCTTAACACACATGCATGGTAGGCTTTGTTAAAGAGCGCTTAATTGGAGACAACTCTTAAAATTGTATTTCCACAGAAAAAAATTATACTTTAATGAATGATCCAGTACAAAATGTGAATCTGGTTTGGAAACATGAACATGTTCAAAACTACAGTATACTATTCCACTAGCTTTGATTTTGTGTGTGTGTTTGTGGAAAAGGGATTAAGTTTTTCCACTATAAAAGACTTTTGCACATTTGTTTTTTGCAATTTACAAGTTGGTCGGCGGAACAACGGTATTACAGCATAGGAACTTGTCGAGTGACTCATGACTATTCTTGTCACTTGTCACATTATTAAATACTGATAAAAAGATTACACGATGGTCCGGCAAATTTATGAACCACTTGAAAATTCAGAGGAGGAGGAGGAGAGAAAAAAACAGAAATATTTCACTTGACACTGTCTACATGTCTGTAGATGTGTGTGTGTATTGTTCTCTAAAACAGACACAACACTTTTCTCTCTAGCAAAAAAAGGTTGCCATATTTTGAAGTGTTCCTTTTATTAATATTGTATTCAGAACGTTTATTCTCGTAGTCACTACTTTTTTAAAATAATTTTTGGTAGATGAAAAAATATTTTATTGTATCACTTTCGTCTTTAGAAATTAGCATTGGAAGATTGGGAAAACAAAATATTAGTATAATAGGAGAGAGATGAATGGTCATCGTACCTGTTATATTTGTCCGTGGAAATGATATCTATCACGCGGGTTGAGAGAGATTTGATGTGATTTTTTGTTTGTGTATTGTGTGTGTGTGTGTGGAGTACAACGTATGTGTTTTTGTGTATCTTGACTGTTGAGCTTCAGAGATTTGATGAAGACCGTGAAAGGCACACACACAAGGAAACGGGGCACAAAAAAACGTTGTGGCAAAGGATGAATTGAGAGAGACAGAGACAGAAGAGAGAAGAGAGAAGAGCTAGCGGCAACACCGGGAAGAGAGACAGACTGAGCCTTATAAGGCAATGTCCCCGATCTCCACCGAATGAGGGACCCTTGACCGGGGAAAAGTGGACTGATGGATTGTCACCGGAAATTTGTTGGGAAGACTTGAATTCTTGAGCAACAATTGTCCTAGGGATGGGAGGAAACTTTTCCCAGGAACCTACCAACACACGGACAAGTTTACAATGTAGTTTCTCTCTCCTCTCTCTTATGTTTCACAGCGAGGGGAACTTTACTACTCCTCCTGTATACACTATTATATAGAGCACCTTCCAACTTCCCCATACAAACACACACACTCACTCCTCTTCAACTCTTCTCTTTTTTTGAGAGCGGCTCTCGTTTACTAGAGCAAAGCTTTACTTAAACTTGAATGGTCTCCCTGTGTCTATATATATTGTGTAATACTGTTGAAAATCAAACTGTAAAGCTCCGACGTTCAGCAACGAGTTAAAAGTAAAAGGTGAGAATAGCATTTACATTGGTATCCTCCTCTCCTCCTCTATCTCCCTCCTCAGTTCCAATTTACTTGTACCATGTAGTTACATGTAAAGTTTCCAAAGTAGCAAATGTTGTCAGAAAGGGAAATCACACACTCAACTCACACAACATATCACTTTCCTATATTTTTATATCATCCTACAGTACACTTAACTTTTATACTGGCGGTTTTGTCGGTTCAGCCGGAAACTTTTCGGCAAAATATTAAACTACAATACTACAATAGCACTAGGGAAATTTTCAGGGAATCATTTTTTTTCAATTTTAAATATGGACTGGAATGAGCTCCTCCTTGTCAAAAAAGTTTGATGGTACAGCATAAAGGAGTGTATAAATACTACTTATGGAATGTACAAAATAATAATTCTCAGTATTAACTCGTTCTTTCATAATCCGTTAAATTGTAAAGCTATATGTATCTCCAATTAGATATTTACATATTTCATGTGTAAATTGACTCTTTTCCCTTTTCAACAAAAAATTCCATCGTCTTTCCTCTCTCTCTGTCTTTTGCAATCAAATTGAAGCACGGCTTTAAACATTTCTAGTTTTTCCTCCTTCGTCAACGTTTCATCCATGGACTTTTAATATTATGTAGTCGATGCCTAGAGCATTTGTGTGTGCGTGAAACATTTGTATTTATATTTTTGTACAGACATTTAAATTACTGCAAATAATATTGATATTATGTTGTGGTTCATTGAGTAGTAGTTGTAGTTCATGTCCCAGAAATTTATCAACATAGACAAGCCACAACATCCGCCACAATATTCTACTCTCCTCCTCTTTTACTGTGAAAACTTAACGTAGATGCTACATTGCATAAACGTTAATGGTAATGACATACACACTCGTCCATTCCCTTTATACTATATATGTGTGTGTGTATTTACAGATTATTTAATATCATTGAAAAATTACAAGTAAGGTACTTTACTTTTATAACTGTGCATGTCAGAGGACTTTTTGACTCGTGGCTTTGGACTCGAACTGTGAAATAGAACAAAGTTTTCCTCAAGTACAAATATGTCATTCCCTCACAAATTCTCTCTCTCCCATTGACTTTAAAATACTTTCTGATTTGTGAATCCACTGTTTTAACTATTATAGGATTATTAAAAAAGTGGGGGAGAAGATACGACACACAATTCTTACGTCATCATCCAATTCTGAATGATATGCTAATTTGGATTACCGTCTGTCTGTCTCTACACCTTATGTACACACAAACAAGGGAACCTTGGTTATTTACTCGGTTGTCTACTATCGTATGAGAGTCCTATCATCTCTACTTTATCTTCATTATTTAAGCCCATGTTGTAAATTTAAAGGCTGTGTATCGAGAGGTGACATTTCTCCCCGCTCTCTCTTGTGTGCCTGCGTGTGTGTGGACTGTATGTACATCAGTAAATGAATATTATCTGCATTATAATCACTCTATGTAATTGCAAAATGTGTTTTTTAACCATCGTGTTTGATTTTCAGAGAGAGAGAGAGAGACTGTGTATGAGTGTGCGAGTGTGCGTGTGTGTGAAAATAGGGATAGTCCTCACCCCACCAAAAAATCTACACAAGCTGTTGCTTGTCCTCACCAATTTAAAGCATCAAGATTTATGATGTGCCTTTGCTGTAGGATATAAATATTAGTTCTATTTTTCTTCCTTTTTTAATAAAAAAATTGGGTGATTACAGTGCCTCCTTCTCTAATAATCCATCTTCTCTCCCTTTCATACATTATATTTTTAGCAAAAAGTGTGTGAACGCGTGTGTGTGTGAATGTGTGATACGGCGATATGGGTTTTTCATATTACGTGTTCAGGAAGAATCGTTCGGATAGTTAAAGACATAACGAAGGCGTTCTATTTGAATCCGTATTACTTCTTCCCCATCGCTTCGTCTCGGAGCAAATAATATTTATACCATCACACACACACACCTCCATTATGGAAGCACACTGCCAGTGTAGGGGTTGTGTTATAGGTATCTCTAGGTATTTAAGTACACCCCTCCAGTCTTATGTTTAAGCACTGGTTTGCAACGTACCAGACCATATAAGCCTTTGCATATTTTTCTCTCTCTCCTTCCTCTTCCTTGCCAAATTCGCAATAATGCTCTTGATTCACAAAAGATTCGCAGAAGATGCTCCATTGTATAATTAAGTATTTGTAACAACATCTGTGTTGTACGTACAACAATCAAAGATTCATCACTGCACAAATTGCAAACACAGAGACAAAAGTACAGAGTGTATTCATCTGTACTTTACAATGTGTTGTATTTATATTTGATTATTCGTATGCACATCCCTTGTACATAGAACTGTAACAGTTGGGATGACTAGTATGCATTTGACAGACTTGGATTTAATTTACTAGCTAAACCGTCACGTGTATCATTTTATTTGAGTGAAACCCTCCACAGAGTGTATTTTTTCTTCAATTTTTCTTTGGATGGACTGTTGATGGGAGGAGAGAAGAAATTAGCCTACCCATCCCAATCCCTATGTGTACATACGTACATACCTATCATTTTGGTAATCATAATAATGTGTTTATGAACACTGTCTCTCCGTCCCAGTCTTTATAGATCACCCTCAAGGAAGTTGGGGCTTTGAATATGTGGGTGAATTGTGTCAAATGATGGTATATAGAGTAATATAGGGCAATAAAATGTAATTTTACCATTCTGCCAAGTGAAGAGGGATACGCTCCTTACTTTTTAACTCCTCTTCCCACTCATTCACAGCCGTCTTTTGGAAACCTCTTACATCTTTCACGTCAACAACAACATCCCTGATCTTCTACAAGAGTACCAAAGACTCGAAAAATATTGGTACACTCTTTAACACACTGCATCCGTATGGATCCTGTATCTTTATATATATATTTTACATGAGGCTTGGCAGAAGGTAGACAAAGTTTTTTTTGAGAAGAAGAGGAAGAAGAGTTGTGCCTCCGCAAACAAAAATATTTTTTAGGAAATTGAGGGAAAACATACAGAATGTACAACCCGGCATTTGTATGCACCACCTTTTCTCCTGTGCAACAGCCTTGACTACACATTTTGTGCATGTCCACGAACACTACACATTGGATGTGTGTGTGTGTGTGTAGTGTGTACATGTGAAGGAAAAGATGGATGATATTTTTTCTCCTAAATTCCTCCTCATCCGCTGTATATCAAATTGTCTCGTCTTGTGGTTTGTGATGAAGAAAAAGTGAAAACTCTTTTATTTTGAAATTTTAACTATAATTTTATCTTTATTGAGATATGATTGAGTATGAGAGTAAAGATTAGGTGGCGAGGGGTGTGTTGTGTGTGTGTTCATTTCATGTTGTTAAGAATAAAGTTAATTAATTTGCTACATTACAAAAGAAGTTGAAACCTTTTTTTTCGTTGGTTTTTTTTTCGTAGTAATAATTAATAAGTATTATTATATACATATATAGAGAGAGAAGTGTACAATAGTATATATATATATGTTTGTTCACATGGATTGACTTCACATTGATGAGTGACATAATAATTATTGTATACAACAAGGCAATGCCACATTTAAGAGTAAATAAGGCACACACATGTACAGTCATGTAAATTTGGTTCATTATTAAGATGTATGTAAATTACGAAGTAAATCCATAAGTATAAGTATATTCTTTTAAAAGTAAAGAGTAATCAAATTGACGTGTGTGATGATCAAACATCAGCAAGTACAGTATTTAATTCATGTTCAAGGTCATGATATTTTATTCGGACGTCCTCAAGATCATCCTTTAGTCTGTCAATATTTGCTCGGAGTAAATAATTCCCTTTCCTCAGAGCATTTAATATATTATCCCAACGTTTGACACGCTTTGTGAAAAGATTTATTCGTTCTTGATGAGGGGCATCCGGGTCATCCTCCTCCTCCGAAGACTCCTCTTCACTTTCCGATGAACTCTCCTCTTCGGAAGACTCTTCATCCTCCTCCTCATCTTCATTTTCTTCTTCTTCTTCTTCCTCCTCATCTTCCTCCTCCTCATCTGAAAAAATGGGTTCACACACACAAGTATTAGTATTCCGTTCAAACAAAACAAGATCATTTCCTTCACACCAAAAACAAATTTCCATTAACTTTCACTTTCCCATCTGCCATACCTCTGTACTACCAGAATAGACATTTATACTTTATTTCATCGACTCTGAAATTACAGCGTGGGATTCGGAATTCTAAAATGTAAATGTCTATTTGTACAGTAAATAGTGACTACTGTATTCCAATTTCAAATTGATGGTAAGATACAAGACATGTATTTATTTTGCAAGAAAAAATATATAAAGTAACACCTTCATCATCGTCATCTCCTCCTCCCCCTCCTTTGAGCATTTTGGCCATCTTATCGACCTCCTTTTGTAATTCCTTGTGCCTATTTTTCTGTTCCTTGAGTTCCTGTTCCAATTTTTTCTGTTGAATTTTTAAACTTTTCCTTTCCGTTTTACTCGCGAGTTGTTTCTCCTTGACATTTCTTAATTTATTCTCCCATAATTTTATCTCTCTCTCCTCTTTCTTCCGAATGACAGTGGCTTCATCAAGTTCCAAGTCCGAGTCATCTGAATTGAGTTCATCTCCAGAGTCAAGATCTCCCATATCACCGTCTCCTCCTCCAGCTACGGATGGTTTACGATTGGACGTTGTGGACGACTGTCTAGAAACACGACGATTCTGCATCTGCTGAATCTGTTCTTCCGTCTGAGTCCATTTGTTATTGGAAGACACCGTCACACCTTTCGACGTCTGGAGTCTCTCCAGTTTCTTCTCCAGGACGAGTCGTTGCTGTTCCGAGTCCTCATATTTCCCTACACAGACACAGTGTACAAAATTGTAGTAATTTATTTTCCTCCTAGTTACTCCCTCAACTAGAAAGAGTTTTACACTAGATTGGAATTAACTGTGTTACAGAGCACAGACATACATACCAATATTAATTAATTAATGAATCCCTCCTCCGCGGGGGAGGAGGAGAAAAAACGGGTACCTTGAGCGAGCAAAAGCTTGTCAGTTGCCTCCTTGTGTTTCAGTTCCCAGTCCTCCGCCACTTTTTTCGATGCATGGATCTGAGTTCGGAGTGCATTAATCTCTTCTTCCAATTCATTGAGTTCTCCTAAATCTTCTTCAATATCATCCTTCTTATCTTTCCCCCGATCTCCCTTCGGTCCGAACCCAGACTTTGATTTTTTGACCCCAGATGGACATTTGTAAAGGCCAGACTTGGATTTTCTCAAGTCTTTGAATGGTCTCGAGTCTCTCCGACCCTCATCGTAAGGGATAAGGGATAATTGTTGTTCAAGTTCATACTTGAGTTCATCAATTTGTGCTTCTCTCAAAATATTTTGACATTTCAAATCACGATTCTCTTTAGCCAGGAGGATTTTGGCTTGGATCTCCAACTCTAACATTTGTTTGGCTGACTGAAGTTCATCACGTAGTGTGTCAATGTCATCTATGTCAATGTCAATGAGGGATACTTCAGACACGGGAGCGGCGGGTTCATCCGGGGTGGACGTCCCTTTGTCCTTCTCCTCCATTGTCATTTGTCGGCGGAATTTCCTCAAACCTAACACAGTGGGAGCAGAAGAAAGCAAAAAAAGTGTCGGAGGAGAAAGAGACAAACATACACTTTCACTCACTCACTTTCTTCCATGCACATAATACTTATAGTACACACACACGCACGCACACGCAGCAGAGAAAAAGATATCGGCTCAAAAAAAATTCAATTGTTCCCATCAATCTTCCTTCCCCCAATTCTTTTGTATTTCTTTTCTGTATCTCCTATTTTTCTTTATCACACACAAAAAGGCTTACTTCAAAAAGTAACTCAATTGAACTTTAAATTGAGACTTTGATCACGTACCACTGAGGACTGGCTTTGATCTGTCATTACACTGGACTTTTTTTAGCTTCACGCCTGACGCAATTTCCGTGAGGAGTCCTGTAACAAAAAAAAGGACAACGAAACATTACAAAGTGGATTTCCATGTTGTCCACAATTTTTTTTGACTTTTCAGTTTAGCAGGAAGATCATTTAAAATATAATCTGAAACATCGTGTATGGATACAAGGGAAAAAATAAATATTCCTTACGATTGTGTATTGCATCCGCCTTGTTTGCTGGTTTAGCCTCCGAGTCGAACACGAACTGTCAGGATTGAGATGTGAAGGAGAGACAAAAAAATGACATTTCCATATTATTAACACAGAATAAAGGTCACACAATCATATATTGTATCTGGATGGAATACCCGGGAGAGGAAAATCCGAATGTATTGTCATTAAATAACTTTTGAATAAAATTATTAGAAAGGAAAAAAATTGGTTGGGTGAAAACCAATCAAATTTTCCTCATAGCTTTCTCTCGCGAATGTCATTCGTCAAATAGTATATATAAAGAGTGGGTAAGGTAAAGGAGGAATGTGTACACAGTTAAATAGACATTTCATTGAAATTCATGGAATAGTTCACATGTCATTTTTTCCTCTCCCCACAAATATCTCTGCTTAAGAGGAAGCAAATAAGATGACAAGCAAAGAAAAAGAAATGAGATTTGAAGGTGTTCCCGTATACAAATGATAATCAGATTTGGGATGAAGTACACACAGTATAGGAGAGAGAGAAAAAAAATCTAATTTCATACTAACCTTGCCACGAGATTTCATTTTCGGAATAATTGGCTTTGATCTGTCATTACACTCGACGTGTTTCAAATTTCTGCTAGTCTCAATCTCCTTCATCATGACACTCCAATCCGGTCTTTTCTTCGGAACCTTTTTCAATTTTTCCAATTTAGCTCTTTTCTCTGTACGAGGAAAGGAGGAGGAGAAGAGAGAGTTTGGGGAAAGGTAGTTTTTTCGGGAGAATGGAGAAAAGGGAGGAGAAAAGGTGGATTGAGAGAGAGAGAAAAAAAACAGAATGTGACACGATTATTAAAATAGTTTCTGTCTCAACCAGGCCAAAAATAATACACCATTTCTTTCTCCTCCTCTTTTTGGCAAGACTCTAATGATGGTGAACAGGTGTGTGTGTGGATACAGTATGTACACAGCAATGTGGATTTGTGTCAAGAAGTTGGGAGAAAAAAAAGGGAAAGTCATATACAGAATGGGGAAAAAACTAGGGACAAATATAGTAAAGGGAGGGGAGAGGTATAATTTGTAATAGAATAATGATGACGACACAACCTGGACGACCTCCTCATCTTGAATGAGACATTGTGGTATGGTTAGTATGACAATATCCTATCAAATCCTCTTAGACCATTTCCCCCATTGTAGCCTTACACTCCTGTTCGTTGGTGTGGTGTAAGTTCATAAAATAGTTTTTTTACAACCAAAGGAGGAGGAGTCGATAATAATAAATATATATAAAACTGGGAAATCTACTCTGGATTATCACATTCTATACACATTCCTCGTAGCGTATTATGGTAAATTTACTTTCTCCCTCTCCATTGTGTGGGACGACATTCTTCCCCATCCTTCTTTCCCTTTCTCTCTCTCTCTCTCGGTTCATCGTCTCGTGCATACAAATAGACCACTTTCCATTGTCTGTCGTCCAGCCCCTATTTTTTCCCCGCCTCGAGACTTCTCATTCATAAGTCTAAGCTAGTCTTAAGTACATTCCTCCTCGTTCCTCTTTCCTCCACACAAAAAGGCAGGGAAGTCTAGATGACAACCCTTGAACACTCGAGATAGAGAGAGAGAAATAAAACATCAAAAAGGATCTTAACATCACATACTCTACTCTCTCCTCTCTATCGCTTTCTCTCCCTGACACACCCCGTCTCATTCACTCCCATGGCACACTTGTCTCTTGGCACAAGGTGAAAGTATGGGGGATATTTTCAAATGGAATAATTTTGAGGAACAAGTGGGAATTTATTGTAACGACAAGCACGACCCTTCCTTCCTCAACGTGGAGTGGAATGGAAGGGCTGGGTGAGGTAGGGAAAGAAATAGAATTGGAGAGAGGAGACTGGTAATAAGATAAAATGAAAAAAGAGGGTTTTATACTATTATAAAATAAGGGAAAGTATGCCCTATTATTTGCTTTAACATTTCTCTTCCACTTTCTCCACATATGCAACCCGTCGCTTTCTCCCTTCCAACTGTATGTTCGCTGGTATAAATTCAGGGCAGAAATAAATTCACACTTTAAGTCTTCCCATGTGTGCCCTTCGACTGTGTATTTTTATGTGTGTGTGCGTGTGTGTGTGTAGCTGTCTATATTAAACCAACGTCATATGAATAAATGATTCAACCCTTGTTCCTTCCCAGGTCCTTTTCAGTTTTCACTCAAGATCCCTCCCAGCTTTTTTAGAGTTGAATGTAGCCCAGCTTGAGAATGTCAATTGTGTACATTATTATTCTTTTCCTGTACACCTCCAAATCCTTCGACACACACACACACGTACAGCCAATGTATGACTCTGTCTCTCTCTTATTTTTCCCCTCTGGCCTAACTTCTTCCTTTCCTATCCTGGATGGATAAAAAAGTGGAGGACTGGAAGAGGGTTAGTTGTCAAAATTATGTCGAGGCATAAAGTTGAAGCAACAGTAATAGAGCAGTAATAATAACAGTTTGTAGATTTGTACTTTCTCCTTTTTTTATAACTACTCTTCATCCCCTCATCTCTGTTTCTTTCTCCACTAGTTACTAGACTTCCCAGATTCTTTTTACGTGGAGGAGGAAGGAAAAAAAAACTTTGTAATTATGATGGTGGTTGGAAGTGGCAGTGCTGGAGGGAAAACTTGTTCCTTTTTTGGTCATTTTCGAAAAAAGAACCAGAAGGACTTTCTCCAAGTGACTTGAGAGCTAGACAATCTATGCTCTGTGTGTGTGTGGTTGTGGCTTAGTGAAAATGAATGTGTATTCGCGTGTTTGTGTGTGTGGCAGTTGGTTTTCGGTTTAAAAATTTTCACGTGGAATAAGGAGGATAAGGAATTGTTCCTTTCTTTGTCCTTGACCCTCCCTTTTCCTCCCTCCTTTCCATCCTCGTCTCCCGTGACAGCCTCCGGAGGATTCCAAGCTCCTCATTTTTTATTGCCAACTCCCTGCTTGCTCTAAACTGTATTATAAATTTTGTAAAGGTTTTCCCTTTTCGTAAAGAAGCGGATGATACAACTTGGCACAATCTCCACTCTACAAACGATAGAAAGTTAGAGAAGAGTGTCTTCATATTATTTATCACACACTCCCAGGTGTGTGTCCTATTTTTCTATTTTCTCTCGGATAAAAATCCGTCTGTATTTTAAAGTCGAAACATTCACCAACGTTTTTTTTCAACTAGATTTCTCAACGAGAGAGAGAGAGAGAAAGTGAAAGGAAAATTGAGAATTTGAGAATCAAAGTCTAGGATTTGGACGGATGGATTTAGAATTGGCTGTATTGGCTTTGCATTCATCCGTCCATAAATAAAATATAAATATTTTAACACTCCAACAACTCCACAGTCATTGATCCTATCTCTCTCTCTCATTCATGGTGAATTTTGTATTGTAGTCCATCATCTTCCGTCCCACTTCCTCATTTGTAACGTTGATGAATACGGATCATTTACTATTGATATTCCCCTCCTTCCTTTCTCCTCCGTTCACTCTTGTGTACCAAAAGGAAGTTTGACTCGTGTGTGAACTACAACGTGGATAGAATATGTCAATGTAAGTCCGTTTCCCAAGTCCTACTCCATTATGACATGTGGCAATCATTTACGTCGCCCCTCCCCTTCCTCCTTTCTCTATCCACATCCTCCTCTTTTCTGTCTACTTCCTCACAAACCCTCATCCTCCTCCGTACAAGTTGTTATCTTTTAAACGAAAGTGGTCTGATTTATACAGTGGGATGTGTATAAAATGGATGTAAGGGAGGAGGGACCATGTATTTTGTACACTTTGACTTGGGCTAGGTGAAAGTGGTGAAATGGAAGAAAGGATTTGAGCATCAAGGGAGATTGGATGGGGGTACATTCCATTTAATCAGATTGCCACCATTCATTTTAAAAGGACTACTGGAGCAATAATTTCCCATGCTATCCTCCTCTTCCAAAGGAGGAGTATGAATTCTTCTTCCTCTTCCTCCTCCTCTCTAGAATGACAAGGAGGAGGAGGGGAAGAGAGAGAAAACCAGCGTGGAGGCAAAGAGCAGTGGAGTAGTCGGAAGTATCATCATCATGTAAATTCAGGGAGAAAGTGGGAGAAAGGGAGAAAGTGAAAAAGACCAAGTGGTGCGTAAATGTTGGTGGTTGACAAGAGGCTGTACATTTTAGTGGCTGCTGTGAGTGCTGTGAGCTACTTTGTCATGGGTGGCTGTTAAAAATGAGTCAACGTCTTTTACTCTCCTCTACTCTACCTCCCTCCCTCCTACTTTTGAAACTGTGGGAAAGTCCTTCGTAATAAAGGAAACGGCTACTTGGTGGCTCGGCTTTTATGTCATCCTAATGGGTAAGAGAGAGAGAGGGAGAAAGTTGACAAAGTCTATATTAAGTATAGCGGGAGGAACAAGAGGATTCTATTCCGAGAGTAGAGTACATTATATTTTTATAGCTATATATCTATTATATTACAAGATGGAGAGCTCCCCCCACCAGATTCATCATCTTCAGAGAATGTTCACTTTCTCTTCCCCTTCCTCCCCTTTTTTGCCCCTTTCTAGAATTTGATTTTGGGGAGTTGTGGTTGGTGAGGATTTTTTGAATTTTCCGGTTGATGTAATATATTTTTGATGCAATTCTGTTTTTTTCATGTGTAAATGTCGTGTCTGTTTTTCACCCCTCCTCCTCCTTCCCCTTTCTTTCACTCTTTCTCCCTTTCGCTCATGATTATTTAATAAATAGAGAATGCTTTCTGAGAACTGGAGTTCTGCCTGACTTGAGCCTAGCACAGCACTAGCATATGGACGGGTGTGTGTTTGTCTGTGTACTTATTTTTCATGTTGAATTACCAGCTCACAGTTTTCGAATTGAGGAAGAACACAAGCTCAATAGTTTCATTAGAAGACAAGTGAGGAGGAGGAGGGAGGAGAAAAAAGTTGTTCAGTTGTTCTTGAAGTAACTGTCGATACGGAGAGGTACTCTCAGCAAGAGAGAGAGAGAGGAAGAAGGGAGGAGGAGGAGGTTCCACTGGGACTTTACGACACTCGTTCAGGCGATTTTATTTTCTTACTTACTGTACCAACTACGATCCATGCTACTAAAAATGTAATCCTCCATTCCATTTTCAATATGTATGGATGCGTGTGTGTGTTTGTGTGTCTCATATAGACTTTCCACATCTATAATAATATAGGTATACAAGTTTTGCTCAATTTTATTTATTCTCTTCAGGTCTCTTGTTTCAACCCAGTCAGAGGAGGAGGAGAGAGAGAGGGAGAGTGAAAGGGAGTGAAAGAGACCCCCTCCCTCCAAGAGGTTTTTCCTCCTCCAGTCTGAAAAGTAGTGGAAGAACCCGAATTTTGTGTGTGTGTGATATACCTATATAGCTAGTCAGCCATTTTCTATTCTCATCTCATTCCCCCTCTAAATGCTGATCGAAGAAAACCCAATCGATTTATTCTGCTCATTTCTCTTTAAATGCCTTCAGCCCTCCTCTTCCTCTCTTTTTTATTATTCTTTGCCCTTTCACCTGTATTCCCATGTATGCGGGAAGACATCAACTTAATCAACAAAATAGCTCAAAAAATACTCTCAAAAGGATTCTACCAAAATTTCCTCCTTTCCGTTTCCTCCCACTTTCTTCCTCTTCTCTCTTCTTTTTTATGGAATCCTCCTCATAGTTGATCATCAAATGAGCTCAAAGGATATTACACTGAGGAAATTGGCGTTTAATTTTAGAAAATTGAGCTTTTCTAATGGTCCTTTTAGTGACACACACACACAGTCTCTCTCTCTCACACCCCCATCCAGATCGAGTGCGTTGGGAAATCAAGTGATTGTGAAGATCGGGAAATGTGTCAACTTCCCATTTGTTGACTTAATAAGAACTTTCCTCTCTCTTTCCATGTCTCTGCCTCTGATAAATGAGATGGGATTAGAGTACAAGGCTGCAGGCTGAGGCCAGATGGATCATCTCTAGACGTTCTCAATAATTGATGCGAGTGATAAAGCGAGACGGTACATTTATAAATATTCCATGTATTTTTAGTTGAAAGAGAGAATAAGAAAAAAAATCCTTTGGTTATCTTGTGACAGATGAATTTCTTTTTGTTCACACACACTCACTCTCACTCCTTTCTCCTCCTCCTCCTTCACTCTACACCCGTTCTGGGCCATACAGGAAATGAATACGATTGTACGAGGAGTACAATGTGAAGAGGACACACATTGTGTGTGTGTGTCTTACATATGAGGAGGTTATTTCCAAAACGTCGTATCTGCAGGTGGCCCGTGAATAGGAAGGCTCGCTCGCTCCACTCATGCCGCTCGCTTCTATACACACACACGGGCACACTGCAGATACGACGTTTTGGAAATAACCTCTACATATGT
The DNA here is from genome assembly GCA_009870185.1 of Pygmarrhopalites habei. Taxonomy (NCBI): domain Eukaryota; kingdom Metazoa; phylum Arthropoda; class Collembola; order Symphypleona; family Arrhopalitidae; genus Pygmarrhopalites; species Pygmarrhopalites habei. The sequence continues at coordinate 14,542 of WJFB01000860.1, read as the reverse complement.
ATCCACTACCTAGTCTCCCGAGTCTGAGTTGCGGGGTTTGGCAATTGAGTTGACCCAAACTCATCCTCCTCCTCCTCCTCTGATTGTGTTCCAGAGGGGAAAGACTTGTCTATGAATTTATCTATTTACAACGAAGAAAAAAGAATTTCCACGTCGTCCGTCTTTTTGGCAGCCAGACTTCAACAAGAATCTGTCACATGTCCTGACACAATTTCACCATTTCCACATCAAGACTCTCTCTCTCTTTCCTCAAATCTATTTTCCTTTCTCGTTTGACCTCCTTAGCCATCCTAAACTAGACTACTTCTTCTTCTTCACGCACACAGCCTGGTTAGTTGGTTGTACACTTCTGTCAATGTCAATGTCGCGAGTGTGTTTTTCATCTTTTCTATTTTTCTTTCCCTCTCATCCCCATATATTCCTAATGTCACGTGCTCCAATAAACTGACATTGTAATCATATAAATGGTCCCCATGTGTCATGTCACACACAAATTTTCCCCTGTATCCACTACCTTCAATTTAATTCAGGTCATGCCATGCCATGAGTAAAAATAAGAGAGAGTCAGGTTTTGTCTGTATGCTCTCTCCACTCTTCCAGAACAACAAAATAAATATAAATTTTGTCCCAACTTTTTTGTGGAATGTAGGAAGGGATGTTGTAATTCAGAGTAAGCAGGAGTGCACAAGGGTAGTGGATTTACAGAGAGATTTACATACAACGGCATGGAATTATTTTTGCCCTTGTTCTCCTAACCCTCGTACTCCTTTTTCCAGTCGTACAGGGTGGGTCAAATGTTGGATGGGAAAATCGGATAAGAATTTTTTTACCTTATTTGAATTTAATACCGAAAGAAAGATCAGAATGTCAGCAGAAGAGAAGCTCAGAAGTCATTGACACTCTCTACAGTTTTTCAAGAAGTTTTAAAAAAACGGGAGAAGAAAGTAAAGTTGAAATACAAAAAAGGAATGAGCTTCGACCACACACGCAACGACAATGACGAAGTTTCGTGATAGGTTTTTTTTTGGAAAAAAAGTTTTGTGACATTTTGAACCTTTGGGGTTTCCCTAAATTCTTTTCTCGCCCTCCCTCAAATGCACACATCCTGTTGGAATTTTGTCAAAAAACTGTCAAATAATGGCCACAGTCACCCCCTCCTGACTTTTGACCCACCCTGTACACAGTTTTCGCATTTCGTTTTTTCTTATGATTTACTCTCGTTTTTCTTGGCACGAGTAAATACTCGGAAAAGGGAGAGAAAAGTTTCAATTCGAAAAAACCTCCGAAAAAAGGGAGAAAAATACATTCATTTTCAATACAAACAGCACTTAATCTTTTTCATTACTCCTTTTCTCCTTTTCCTTCTCTCTCTCTTTGAGAAAAAAGGAAAGAGTGGAGAAAGGAGATGGGAGATATATGGAGATAGAAAAATAGAGAATTCGTCATTTAATATTCATGGCTCCACACTCTCGTTACAGTCGTGCATATAAAATGTACTTACACACACACACGCTTTCATGCGTCTATAGTTTTGGGAGGAAAAATGGTTTTAAAATTTCCATGATGGAGGATACACGTATCATATATGTAGAATATAGTAGGATGGAGGATACAGTGGCACTTGTTCCTTGCAGCATTTATTTTGTTTACAATTTATAACCTAACCATGTCCAAAAGATCCTCCTATTGCATTTGCCAGTGCAGAAAAGCAAAAAACATGAGGAGAGAAAACATGACTGAACTTTTTGAGGCGTAAAGTCGCCTCCATGCTCTCCTCCTCCTCTTCTTCTCCTCCTTCTGTAACACTGACTGTTCTACTGAAAGTAGTACTAGAAAAACAACCAAAAGGATTTTATATGGAAATGTGAGCAATAAACACAAAATATATAAAAGTTACCCGCTACAACTCCTTTTGTGTTTTCCCTACTTTAACCAAATTATTACACAGCCTTGTGACCTTTTAAAACATGTTGTAAATCCTCCCTCCCTCTCCTCTTGTTGTTATTCTTGTTCTAAATTAAATCAACCTTGAATATACCCTCCGTCTGCCCCCTCCTCAATTTCTAAAATGATTTCTATTTTCTCTCTCTCTCTCTCTCTCATCACTGAACACGGCCTACTCATCCCAATGACAAAATTATACAGACTTATGTTCTAATTTTATCCATTGGATGAGTCCACATCCAAATAACATTCTGTATCAAAAGAGGAGAAGGAGAGGGAACATCACCAGACAAGACAAGTCTAAACCGGAAGTCCGAATTTTACACTGAATCGTAAATTTATTACAAAAATAAATTCCACTGGATAAATAAACACTAAAGAATCATCCTAACAAATTTTAATTAGCAATCATCCCCGCTCTTTCCCCTTTATCCTCTTTTCAAATTTTTAATGAGAGTCTCATCACTCATGGCATTATTATCCTAACATCCCACCATGACACCTACTCATCTCATTAAATGGCCCAAGTACCACATCACACACACGCACCATAATCTCCGGAATGTACAAGCAAAAATTCACTTTTGATGGTAGGAAACATTTGTCACTGTTCGGGATAATCGAGTTGAAAGACATGAGAATTACCTTCAGAGATGGGTCCTTGAGGTGGAAGTCCACCGGGAGGTGGAGGAGGAGGAGGAGGTCCCATCCCACTCAGTGGAGGAGGCGGAGGAGGTGGAGGTGGTTTTGCACTGGACATGTTATTATTCACTTGGACTTTCTTGAGGGCAGGGAGAATAAGGGGAGGGGGTGAAGGTTCCTTCTTGGGCTTCACCGAATTCCTCAGTTCTACCGGTTTCAAATTGGTCCGAAATAGTGGGGGAGGAGACGGAGGGTCCCCTTCAGTTGTGTCGACTGGAGTTTGTCCAGATTTTTGAATGGGGATGACAATGTTTGTTTGTTTGAGGGTCGGTTTTTCAAAACGATTATTCTTCCTCGGCCCCGTCGGTATCGACGATGGTTGTTCTTCTACAATTCTCTGATTGGTGGGCTGACGGGGTGGTGTAGTCGAGTCTTTACTCTTTTTGATTGCAATGGGAATACTATTGCTATTGTTGCTGTTGTTGTGGGTGGGCTGTGGTTGGGGCTGTGATTGTGGTGGATTGAATTTTGAATTTTTGATGGGAGTCGGAGGGACAGGTTGGATTGGTGTAGAATCTTCTTTGAAAATCGGAATACTTATTTCCTTCGCTCGGGTATTTCGGACTGAATTCTGTTGTTGTGGTTGTTGTTGCTGTTGTTGGACTATGGGTAAGGATGTTGATGTGGGAGTTTGAATGGGGATGGGAATTTCTCCTTTTCTCCCAGTCTGTTGAAGTTGATGTGGCGGCTCTGCAGGTTGTTGTTGGGCAGGTTTGAGATTTATTTGCAATTTGGAAGTTCCTGGCTTTGATGGAGGACTCTGAGGGTTTGACACGGCCGTTGGAGGATTTCTCTCAGATAAATTAAGTTTCCCAGGAACAACAACATTATTTCTTCTCCACGGAACATCTGCCTGTGTAAAAATCCCAACACACACCCAGAAAAAAAGAGGGCATCAAACAGTTCTTTAATCTTCATTATGCTTATATTTTGTATTGTATAATTTTTGTATAAATAGTATATCCTTTTCAAGAAGCAAGTAATGATACAGAATACAGATTTTTAAACACGCATGCAAATACGGAATTTTTTTTTGAAAAAAAATATGACGGCTTGTGCATAGCCCTTCAAGTCGTCCTCATTTTTTTTCTCTTTTTCCAAATAATTTTTTTAGTCACTTTTGAATTATTGATTGATATACATTTAGTGATACCAATGGCTATACATACTTGTACATGTAATACATTCACAGTACTTCACAGATAATCCACAAAAAAAGGGGAAAACTTTTTTCTTTTTGATATTTTACCATCATCACAAAAATCCACAATACAGATAAATACACATGACAATAAAAGGAGGGGACACGAGTAGCATTGTACTAATCCTTTCTTTGACACACCTTTTCATTGCTTTGGGAATCTTCTTGGAAAAATCTTCTTTTTCTAAAATTTTCTTTTTGTTCAAAAATATTTTTAAAAAAAAATAGAAAACAGCCATATAAAAAAGGGCATGCAAAAATATAGAGTATACAATACAATGGCTGACGAAAAAGGGAATTAGAGGGAAGCATTTGGGAAGAGATGTAAAGAAGCAAGGAGAGTGAGGGTTACTTATTAGAAGCGAACGTTACTTGTGTGTCCCTTGCCCAGGGAGGCTTCTCCGGTCCACGAGGAATGAATGGCATCTCACTAGTCTATGTCAAGGTGTGTTTTTTTGATGGTATTACCACTACGTTAATAGCTTGAAGAATTTTTTTTTACAAGAAGAGAAGAAGTTCAAAGACGACAACTGTGTGTTGTGTGTGTGACTACCTCCAGGGACAACCGTGTGTGTGTTCGTTCAGTCCTTCTTCCTTTCTTCCAAAAAACTCCAAATCGTCCAAAAAATCCCAATTTCTTTTGGCAGCTCTCTCTGACTCTCTCTTTCTCTGTCTCTCTGACTGTGTGTGTGAGTCTTTCTCAGACGATTGAAAACTCCCTTTTTAGAAAACTTTCCTTATGTACTACTTACGTATCTACAGTAAAATATCGCAGAGTTTGAAAAAATTATCACTTTTGTTCCCTCTCTCTCTTCTTCCACTCCACTCTACTTTTATGATGGAGTAGGTGTAATGTACTACTTGGATAGTATAAACTGTTCACAATTGAAAATATCTTTATCTCTCTCTCTCTTGTCTTCTTGTTGTTGGACGGATGTGGATGATGATGGAGGGGTAGAAGTAAAAGATTTTCTCCCCAATCCTTCCACCTCTTTCCTTCCTTGAGTATTGGAACAAAGTTATGTCTCCTCCTCCATATGAATGAGTGTAGAATAATGGAGGAGAGAAAGACAGACAGATTATCAGTTCAAATGAAGGGCTGTGTAGTGTGTGTGTTGGTGATGCTGATGATGATGGACCCTCTACTCCTTTAAAAAATCTCTGTCACACACATACACTGTAATACACACACAGAAAGAGAGAAAGGAATATGGGGAGAGAGAGAGTGTGTGTTTGTGTGGATGGTAAATAGAGTGTTATAGTGAAATGCGCAAAGCTGGTTGTGGCTGAGAGGCAGATGAATATTGAAGCAGGAACCAGAGGAGTCAGTTTTTGGCATGACCCATTGCTATTTTTACACTCGGAGCATTTTTGCAAGTTTATACATTGGCACAGCATTCCCCTACACAATCCAAGGAGGATTTCTCGAGACTTCCCCTTCTCCTTCTCTCCACGATTCGTGTGTGTGTGAGTGTGTGTTTCTATATTCCACACACACTTAAAACGATATGTATGTAGAATGTAGATATACAAGTATGGAGAGAGTCAATCGTATTAGAAATTAAAGCAAGTTTAAGTAAAAGACATTACACTCAGTTTTTTTCTTCAGTGAGAGTCTGTACTGTGCACCAAAAGTCATCCACCATCCTACAGACTTGAGTTTACTTAGAATAAATCCACACACTCTCTTTCTCGGGGTAACAGACTTCCATGTAATTTGTTCTAGCCTTCTCGTTAGTTTTTGAGCAAGAAAGAGAGAGAGAGAGAGTGGGGGACTCTCACGTCCGTTTGGATTTTCGGTGTTACTCGGTCGATGAAAAAATCCAAAAGCGAGTTCTATCTCCAATCTAATATCTATACATATTCTGTACTTCTTTTTAATATTTATTTCTTAACTACTCCACAGCACACGACTTTGAAAATTACAGCTGAGTACACACACATGGTCGTGTGTATACACGAAAGTACATAATCGAAATCCCTCTACACACACCCGTATGTATTAAAGGAAAGATTTGATCTGGATTGTTCAGTGATCTGTTCACATTTCATGGGAAGATGATCTCCACCCTAATATCAATTACTTTTGTTTACCCATTGTACAACTATGACCCTGATTGTTGTTCAAGTATTAGAGGATACAAGGAAAGTATATGTGGACACGTAATAATATTATCCTATAATATTAAACGAAACATTTTGGGTTTTTATCAGATCAACGTGGCATCATAACTTTCCGTTTTGCGGCTTTCCTCCTCTCATCGCCTTGTTCCCTTTGTCTCCTCTGTGTGGGAAAAGTTTGTATAATATTCCATGGGAATATTGGATCCGTTTTGTCCCTTGTGTCTGCACACACACGCAAAAGCACATGCTGCGGGGTGGATCGTGATGACGGGGGTTAAAATTAATAATGTTTTTCTTTAATCAAAATCTAATGTCATGGATGGCCCCGGATCTTCCTTCACTAACTACTCTAACTGACTACTGTACTGTAGTGAGTCCAAAGCACACGCCACATCCTCGTATCAAAAGGAACGAAATTAAAAAAGATCTTTTCAAAAAATTTCCACATTGTGGAAGCTAAGACCACCCTTTGCAAAATGTTTTTTCATGGCCATGACGGAATATTTACTGGGATGGAAGATCTCTCCTAAACTTTTTCTTTTTTTCCTCCAAGATAGTGAGAGGCTGAGAGGGAACAAAGTAAAGTAACTGGTGGTTAAGGGATAAAATGTGGAAACTCCAAGTGCCCGCTTTCCAACTGCAACCCGGGAGTCTCGCAAGGACAAGAGGAACTCTGTTATATAACAGAATTATATAAATTGATATAAATAAGGAAGAGAGAGGGAAGGGGATAACAAAGAGAGAGAGGATTCTGTGGATTTAAACAGCTTGATTCTTTGTCAATAGTCTCTTCTCTCTCTTTCTCTGTAAGCAGAGAGAAGAGAAAGGGAGAGTGAAAATTGCATAGCTTTTCTCTTTCCCTCTTCTTGTCTTATCTCCTTGCTTGGCTGGAGGAGTGACTACTGGAACTGTCCTGGAATTGAAGTGAAGCTTAGGGCCTGTCAAAACAAAAATCAAGTATCAAAACCCAACTACTGTATTTACTGTTATTTTAACCAAATTCCCAAACTCTACATATACAACATATATGTACAGTCCTTCTTTCTCACTCTGCAAATCTCATGTTTACATATTATTTAGACTCTATATTGACATTCCCTTTATCCCTGGATATAACACCGATGCATACATTATATCTGGATGTACTACTACAAGAGTCAACATTAGCCTTAATATTTAATCGCAATAAGCAGCGTCAGTCAAGAGAATCAAACTCCGGTCGAGTCAAGTGAAGGACTTTCTTCTCTCTCTCTCTACGTGTGTCTCTCTCTTAGTGCTCAAATGTTGACTTTCTGGATAAGGATTTACATGGAAGATGAATCCAAGTAAATGGATGTTTTAGCCCCCGAGTACAAGAGAATTTTCAGAGGTCCATCCTCCTCCTCCTCTTTATCCTCCTCCTTGTGGAGCCGGTGAACGTAATACAAATTTATTGTGACATTTCAATGACGTAGATTTTCGCCTAGTTGATTTATTATTAGAACCACCTTTCTTCCTTTCCCCTTTGTATACATTTGTACATACTAGCTGTACGTATATTTGGACCCGGACAGCTGGAACCAAGATTCGTCAACAGCAAATAGTAAACAAACGAGCAATTTTCAAGATGAGGATTTGGAGGTACAATATAAATAAACAGATTGTTGATGAGAATGTGACCATCTTCTGTATTTAATATTTGCATACGACTGATGATGATCTGATGGAGAAAGTGAAAGGGAAGATTTGTTCAAACATTTTCATGGATTCTGGAGGGTCGGTGTCTGTTCAACAGTAAAAGAATAGAAAGGAGAGAGATACTCCTTTCTTCCAGAGTATCCAATGACATTCAGATTGGGAGTCAAACTTGAAATCTATTCGAACCCCTCTGAGCATTTCAATCAGAGTAAAGTGGGAACTGAGAAGATTCTTTTATTCCTCCTCCTCCTCCCTGGTTGTTATGACTTGAATATTAAATTGAATATATATTACACAAAGAGAGGGAGAGACAAAGGTCTCCTTTGAAAACCATCTGATTCTCTCTCTCTCTCTCATCTGTTGTAGCCATGAAAGTGTAATATTATTATCCGACCTTATTTATTCAGTTTTACACTCCCTCTGAATCCTCCCAAATTCGGAGAGAGCAATTTAGTTATTAGACACACTCAGCGTCAGCCAGAATCCCTCCCTTTCTCTCTGATCGAGCTTATTTGTGTTGAATTCAGCAAAGTGTCCTACATAAAGAATGGATGGATGGATCCTCACTTAATTCTTTTTTGAATGTGGGTGGTTTCATGAATGAGTCCCCCTTCTAAGCCTACGAATGAACTGAATCCTCGCATCGAATCATAAAAGTAGAGGAATACAGTGTACAGCGTAAACGAAAAATATGTTTACAGTACAGCAACTCAATGTTAGTCCCCCCTTTTACGAAAACACACACGCAAAGTTTACATCATCTCGAGTCGGATCTGGACTAGTCTGACTAGTTGACGTAATGCTTCTTTTTCAAAGTCAACATGTTTTTCACAATTTTCAATTTTTCTCCTCAAACATCCTTAATTTATTTATAAATATTATTCTCCGAGAGGTCATTCCCAAAAATATGACAACAACACGAGAAAAAAATATTTTCTCTTAGAAAAATTCTCTTTGGTACCCTCTATTTCGTTTACGGACAAAACTGACCAAAATCCAACTCCAAAACATTTCAAATTTTTTTCGAAAATCCTTTCCAATAAAGTGCACACTGCACTTTTATTCTGGTTAGTTACCCAACGATCTCAAAGCCACATGTCAAGGAATTCGGGTCACTTTTTACCCAATTTTTTCTCCTCAAAACGAGAGGGGGATCCTCCAATCAAGTTGACACACTGTATCCCCGTCTCAAAAACATTTTTTACGTGTATTTTACTGCTTACGTCTACTATAAAAGTAGCACAGACAGATAGTGAGGGGACGGATGGAGAGAGGAGACGGGTTAGAGAGAGATGACAATATTAAATATACATATTTTCAACGACTAGACGACCTATGTAAGTCAGAGTGGAGTTCAGGAGTGTGTGTGTACAAATGAGGGTGGAAGCTAGACTGAAAACTTTATTCGATGTTAAGAAACAAGAGCAAAGTTTTATATAAAAAATATTTCACTTGTTGTTCCAAATCGCCTACTCTGGACTCAGCAGAAACACACAGCGAGAGAGAGAGAGAGAGACGTCGTCCTCATTTTTTTGACTCGGCTAATGATACGGCACACACAAGAATCTATAAAAACTCAAACTATTGCACAACAACAACAAGGTATCACGTCGTTCATCCTCATAACTCAGATCCGTATCTCTCCCTCTCTCACTCGTATAGGTTTTTCATTTAAACTTCAAACGATCATTTTTTCCATTCTTACTGTGTCACAAACACAGGGTGTGTGTGTGACACAAAAGTCTGTCCTCCTTCTACAGCCATACAGCGTCTCGGAGTCGCTGGACACGGAAACGAAGTGAAAGAAGTGGCTTTAGGATGCACATAATATATGGCCTACAATTTGAAATGTGGAGGGGTGATGAAGGAATAAACGAGAAATGGACAGAAATACACAATATGTGCAGAAGAGAAAAAAAAAATAGAGATGATATATAGAAGAGAGAAAATTGGACTGTCTGGGTGCGTGTAGAGCGTGTGTATGGAGTCAACAGTGGGGCAGGAAGGATCATCAGGAAATTAAAATTCTTGGGGAGTCTTTCCCTTTGAAAAAATGTCTCCTTTTGCTGGAGGACGTAATATTATTTTCTACACCTTTTGTATTCGCAACAAGGGAATACTTTAAATTCTCCTGAGGTTCTTCTACATGAAACAAATAAAATATGATCAAAGTTCAATCTCTATTTTTGTCTACATAACTTTCTCCTTCATCAGTCCAAGAATACAAGATAGAGCTTTAAATGTATGGCCATAGATTGTGAATTGTGATACATAAAAATGTGATGTATTCCCTTATCTTCCTCCTCCTCCTCCCAGGGGACTAATTACAGTTAGATTGTTGTGTGTGCGTGTGTGACAACACTCAGCTGTAACTTCTAAAAATGAAGTGGACTCTCTGTCAAATTTTCAATATGAAAAATGTACTTAGACGATCCTGTTATGTGTCATTGTAAATTTTGATCCACTTTTCTGCAACATCCATTTATGAAATGATGTTTTAAAAAAAACATGGACATTTTCTCTCCACACACACACGTTTTTCAACTTTATGTGAAATTTCAATCCACTTTTATTACATATCGTGTGTGTGTGTGGAGAAGTACGACGGGGAATTCGAGATTATTTTGGATGAATCGTTCAGCTTTAGGTATGATGAGGTGCAGCCATAAATATTCATGTAAAATTTGGTTATGAATTGATCCGATTTGATCAGATTTACGTGAAATTCAATTGTGAGAGGGTAAATACGATTTTAAGAAATAAACTGATGAGATTTTTTTGTCGTGAAAGCTGCGCTTCATTCTTTTATTGCAAACGCAAATAATTTTTTTTGATTACATTTTCATTTTGTTTCCTTAAGAAAATTCTTGTTCTGACACGACCTCAATTGTCCGGCATTTCCTAAGAGAATTATTATTCTCATTAAGATTAAGTATTACAGGTTAGCTCTGTGTGTGGTTGGTTGTGGTTTTTAAGGAAGGGGAAGGATATAATTTTATTATAGTTATATGTAGTGTAATTAGTTTAATACATTAGCGAGTGTTAGTCGAACCTGCGAAAATTATACACACACTGTGATTATTACTACATTGTTGTTCAAATTAAATAGTAGCTCATCATCATCCTTAACGAGATTACTCAAATATATCATAAATAATTAACAAACACCATTTTCAACCTTCACACCTCAAATTCAACAATTCAACAGATTTCCTTATTCATTAAGATGAAGAGAGATGATACCGTGATAAATCAACCATTCACCATTAACCCTCTTTTAATTTATTATCTAACAATCATATCTTTTCAATAAAGTATTTCTCCTCCCGGTAATATGTCGTAACTTTTATAATTCATTCAATATACCTTGATTCTCTGTCACAATATTGTATTCTCTTTATAAGATCATCATGTATCTTGTGTATCAAGTGGATCATATCACATTGACATCTTACTTTTTATTTGAGCTCCTAATTTCTAAACATTTAACACTCACAAAATACTTCTCTCTTTTTTCGAGGTATCTCTTGTTACATTGTCTCTTCAGATTGTTCATGAATTTATTTATGTGTTTAATAACTCCACCCGTGCATCTCTACAATTAAATTAACAATCCATAACACTCACCTTTCATAGAAACAACGTTTCAAATTCATTGTAATATCCTTTTGTTCAACTAAAACCTACAAAAAATTTTTATTTACATTCTTTTTTCCCTAATCTGATTAACCATGTAGATATTGATGACCACAGATCAATAGAATAACTTATTGAATATTTTTGATTATTTATTATCTACCACGACACACCATAATGCGTTGTCGGTGTAAGTTTTCACTTCCTCGCAAATGAAGATTTCTTCTTATTTTTAATTTTATTGATTCATTGTCATTGACATTTGTATTGTATTCGTAATTGATAACTTAATGAGTTCACATTCTAAATAATTCATTTTATTTTGTAATTACAACTTTTTAACAAAGATGATGATCGAGTCATCATCAGTAAAATGGAAGGAGAAAGGTTTCTCCCTCAATTTATGTAGAGATGCTCCTACGATATTACACAATTTTAGCTCATTTTGACATTGTTCTTCGCTAAATAAATTTGTCCCTGCTAAATAATATTAGAATATTAACGTGTGGGATATTGGATTATTATTTTGTTGAAAAATCCAATGTAATTTGTGTGAGTGAGAGGAGAAGTGAAAGACTACAGAAAAAAAAGTTTTCCTCCCTCCCGTGAAAAAATGCAGCATCATCCATAATCCCATTTTTACATACACATCCACAATATGACAAGTGATGGTCTCATCTCGTGTAATGTTGGTGTTGGTGTATGTGAGAACATAAGGGAGGTTATGTATATTGTGCATACGGAGAAACTCGTTAAGTTGTCACCTATAATTCTGAGAGAGTCTGGCGTAATTGAGACTGAATGTAGACAGCCAAGGGGGAGAGAAGAGAGAGAGAGAGGAGGAAGGGAAGGGAAAGCGGGAGAAAGGAAAGACAAAATACATTTTCTTTCTTTATTGTACTGTGACCCTCAGACTCTCTCCCCCGCCTTGTCTGTCCCTCTCCCTTTGTAATACAATAAGTAAGTAATTCTTGTTGTGAAGGCGTGGATGGCGGATTCTATTTTCTATTTTATTTTTGTCCGTCCGTCATTTCACCATCATCATTACTGATTCTTCTCGGAAGAAATTTCCTCTGACACGGAGCTAAAAAGATCCCGAAGAAAAGGAGCAGCCGGGGAAAGGAAGAAAGGAGTCGGAGAAAGAGAAGAAGGATGATCATGAGGAATGATAGAGCAAAAATTTTTTCCCTTATTTATCTGTCTCTCTCCGACAATCTCGTCCTAGTTTCTCCTTTCTCCTCGTCACATATACCTTTGTGTGTGTGTATATGTGTGTGTCTACATGTGTGTAACACGCCTGTCTCCCCCCTAAAGTTTGCTATCTAACTCTAGTCTATGGTATTATTTGTACACCTACCCGAAAAGCCTTTCTCCATCCCTACGCACTACATAACAGTACATATTGCTGGGCACTATATTTTGTGCGTTTTCCCCCCTTCCCTCCCTCTCACCTCTTTTTAAAACGTACATAATGTATAAATGTAATTTGTAGCATAACCCTTACTCAAGTCCAGTCCAAATATATATATATCTATACTACATGTACATATGAATACCGTATTATCTCGATGAAGAGCCTAACAATTATTTGGCTCAAAAATCCTGCCCTTCAAAATATATCCTCTGTATTTCTTGTTTCGACCATGCACCCCCTACAACTTAAAGAGATACAAAGAGGTCACAAAATCATTCATCCTATCCTAGGATAAAGGAAGGGGATTCTAATTGAGATAATACAGTTCCCGTTGTTGTGTGTCTGATTTTTGTTTACTTGTATAATACAGACACACACACAAAAGTTGTACAGAGCAGAGTAGAGCAGCTTGGGAATATTGCATGTCTAGTGAAAATACCTTGATTTGTTTGTTGTCGTGTCTTTCTCCTCCTATAAATTTCTACCTCGCTTTTTCTCCCTCTCTCTGTTGTGCTGTCTCCTTCGCTTTGGTTCCTTCTTTGTTTGGGGTAGAGTACAATAGAATTTCAATTAGGGAGACTGTCTGACTTGGTTCTAGTTTAATGTGTTTAAAGAATTAATTGTGTCAAAAAATGTTGCACTTTTCCCTATTGTGAAGAGGATGAAAGTTTTCGATGTGATGAATATTCTCTTTGGCGTGAGAGTTTTCGAGGATGTCACAGAGTCGTGTTATCTCTTTGAATATATTCACAATTCTCCAGTTGGTCTTGGCACTACACTCCACATGAGCCAACTTCCATTGTTTCCTCACCATCGAACAAATGTCACGCCTTTCCCGATTCTCCAGTGAACTGGCGGAGGATGGAGGGGCAGAGGAGGAGGAGGAAGATGAGGAATTTACTCCATTCGTCTGGGTCGACGTGATCAAGTCATACTTGTTCGCAACAATCAGAACGGGCACATTGTGCATGTCTCTCGACTCGTAAATTTGTTCCTTCAATGTTTTCACATGTTGGAACGAGTCAAGATTTGAGGCATCATACACTAATAGATAGGCCGAGGCTGTCCGGAGTGACCCGAAATGACGAATGTCACTCTTCGTCACTATCGAACTCCAATTGTCCCTGTCAACATTTAATTATCATTTTTTAGTCCCAAGGGAAAATAATAATTTAGTACGAGAGGAAGGAATTTCATTAGAACTTTCTCCTACTTTCTCCAAGAAATGGGGCATAATTAAAATTGAACATCCTCATTTCTCCTACCCATTTTAAAAGCATTTTTTCCTACTTGCATTTTAGCTACACTCGAAAATATTTAGTAATTTCGACCGGAGTAAGTGCAGTATAGATTTGCAGAACTTTGACTTTACGTAAACGTATGACAAAATAGAGTTATCATACTGATATAAACTTTGAAATATCTTGTTTACTAACTATCGGAGTATTGGTACTCTGCGATTTGGTCAGATTACATGTCAGATTTCATTGTGACAACCATTTTAAAACTTGATGACCCCCAGAATGGGGTAAGTGCAGTAGTCAGTGGGGAAAGTGCAGTACAGTGGTACACACCAATTTTGTCACCCCCTTTTTAGGGAAGCGAAGCTCCCTATTACAATCACTTGGTCTGTCCGTCCGTCCGTCTGTCCGCACTGAACTTCAGATTTCACTTTCACTGAACTTCAGATCTGACTTTCACTGAACTTCAGAATTCACTTTCAGTGAACTTCAGATCCGACTTTCACTGAACTTCAGATTTCACTTTCACTGAACTTCAGATCTGACTTTCACTGAACTTCAGAATTCACTTTCAGTGAACTTCAGATCCGACTTTCACTGAAC
>WJFB01000859.1:0-44791 GCA_009870185.1 Pygmarrhopalites habei | reverse complement strand
ATTACCTGGCAATTGTGTACATTTTCTAGATGTTGTATACATTCTCTAGATATTGTGTACATTCACTAGGTATTGTACACATTAGCTACTCTGTACACATTAACTCCATCATATACATATTTTCATTGGACAGACAAGTTTCTTTAGTGTCCTAACGTTTCGACTCCAAATATTGGAGAGCATAGGATAGTGGATACTAAACTAAGAAAATATTTCAGTATTAATGGTCAGTGTGTAAAAGATAGGTGAATACATTTTCCCTTTTATCTATTTTTCTCTCAAAAAAGGAAAGCGACACAGAGGAACGGAAGAAGAGAGTAGGATAGCTTGTAAATTAATATTTTCAATGTAATTTCACTACATTTAATCGCAGTGAAATGAAATATATATACTGAGAGAGAAGAGAGGGAGAGAAGACCTTTGATGTTGGTCGGTTTCATTTCATCCTGATGAGCAGAAGGGGAAAGGTAGACAAGGACTAGAGAAAGACAGAAGGAAGAGAGAGAGAGATGGTTTGGAGGGGGTGGGAAATTTTAATAAGGAAAATGAACCTGGGACTGGTAACGTCCATTTCCGCATGCTTTGAAAATGGAGACCCTATCTCTTTGTTCTTGACAGTCAATTGAAATTCAAATTGAAATTGTAGAATGTCTACTCCTCCCTCCTTGATCGTCAATCGTCTTTTTGGTGCATACAACAAGGATTAATCCAGTTTGTAGTAGTAGTACAGTTCTATACATATATATACACACACAGTTTGTTGTCAATTACTTTGAATTCTAAATTTTCTACATTTTTAAAGTGTGTCAGAATGAAAGGAAAAGGGGGACGGAAAATCGATTTGAATGTTGTTGTGAAGGGTAGGGACTAGGGGACTGTATAATGTACTTCATTTCTACATGTATGAACAGTATGTGTACAATATTATGCGATGTGTATTCTACCTGACAGAATGATGCTTTAATTTGTACCCTGTACTACATTATGTTCTGTTCTTTTTGGTTTTACAGGAAGTTTACTGTGGGAAAGAAACGATTTGTACGGTGGATGGACTTCACTTCAATTCCCTGTACAATGCTCGTGTGAAAGCTTTCAACAGTACGGGTGAAGGTGATGAGATTATAATTATTTATTTTTAAAATATAAAACAAATCTGTAAATCAATTAATCATCAAGTGCTACATATGCCAACGATGTACGTACTATGGAGAGGGTAGGGTGTAAATTCAGCTTGGATTTTGTAAATATTAATGGATGTGTTATTTTTGGCTTTCATTCACAGGACTCTACTCGGATGTTGTCAGTTTACAAACAGCAGAAGGTGAGTTTTAGAAAAGAGGAGAGAGAAGGCAATTTTTTCAACACTTTCCCTTTCATGGTTTTTCAATACTTTGACTCCTAAATCGCAAACGGTTCATCCTTTTTCTTGTGTGAATTACGATGTACCTTATTTACCAAAACGCTTCTATTTTCTCTTAAAATAGCAGCTCTAATTTTTGTACTTGTATTTTTAGAATTGAATTGAAATTCTTAAATTTGGTTAAAATTTCATCCATACAATACATTTTCAAATACCAGTTTTTCAATTGTATTTGTAAATCATAATTCAAGTGTTTAAGTAATAAGAGTTCCTCCGATTTTATACTTTGCTCGTATATTTTTGATGTGAAAGTTTGCACAAGTTTCCCCATTTCAATTTTATGTGTCACCCTTCATACATGAGTCATCCCAAATTTTTCCAAAAGAAAACAAGAGAGAAATTTGTACCGCACCTAATTTGTACAGCACAAAGTTTAATCAACTTTTGTAAATAATACATCCTACTTGTTCACATATAATAAATTGGACAGAGGGAAGGAACTCTCCTCAAATGAGAAAATTACTGGCCAAAACTTTGTATGTTTTTCCCCCGAATTTTTTTTGGTGAGGTGGGTCGGATTGATGGGACCAGGGAAATGATCCTGTCATTCTTAATGAAGATGGAAGAGGTGTGATGTGATGATTCATCAGGTAAATCCTGTACTGTGTATGTGTGTGTCTGTGTAAAAGAAAATTTTCTTTGCTCATCCCTCCATTCTATTGTCTCATTGTTAGTCGGAGAGTTGATGATGATGAGACTTTGCTATTCTTCATCCAAAGATCCTTCCTATCTTCATCTATTTTACCACACACAAACACACACTTGCGAAGGAGGGTTGACTTTTACTTTGGAGGATGAGAAGGGAAAATACCAATAAATAGAAAGAAGAGGGGAGGAGTAAAACATAAGTCAAGATACTATATAAAAGGCCCCTTCCATCCTGGCTATTGTACTCCACTGTATATGAACACACATTGTTTACCTACGATAATATATTATTCATTGACAATTTCATTGTGTTTATCGATGCGAGGAGGAAAGTACTTTGCCATGTATCTCCCGGAAAGAACAAATAACTGAAATGAGTCTACCTCCCTCTCTCTCTTTGTCCTTTCGTTCATCCAAAAGTGAACGACAATCACACACACACACACACACAAGCTGGAGAGAATCAAAATATAATATAAAAGACAAGTGATGGAGGAGGAGGATTTACACCCTCCTCCTCCTCATGTTATGTATAACCAATAAAACAGTATAATGTGATCTGCGTCCGTTGTACATACGTCAGCGTCTAACTTTTCCCCGCACCACTCCTTTCTCCCCTCACACTCTCTGTGTATATTGCATACACACAGATCAGATCAAGAAGACCAGAATGATACAGGAGGAGTGTAAGCCGACACACACTCTCACTCACTTTCCTCTTGTTTTTTGAATATTTACTGTGGCTGAAATGTTGTCAGTGGATTGGGCTTTGGATTTGAAAGATTGCCCATTCTGCTCTGAGCTCTTTCTCTCTCTCTTTTCCTTGTCTTGGGCTGTGTATTGTGGTTATGTGGATATTCACACACACATGTAGTCTTGTTTTGGTAAAAGTAGCCAGGAAATATTCCGTCAATGCCATGTACAAGCTGTGTACGAAATTGTATGTGTGTGTGTGTGATGTGATGTACATGCTTAGGATCTCTTGTCGCGGTTCCTCCTCCTCCTCGGCCCTCAATCTTTCCAAATCCTTCTTATTCTCCTCCTTCTCCTTTTTCGCATAAGGAGCAAGGAGGAAGAAGAATTACATTTCCAAAATGTCCACATAAAAAAAGCAACCAAAACTTAAATGTACGCTTCTAGTAGTATACGTGTGTGTACACTTTTCCCCCTTTCAAACCACGATGTGTGCGTACAAACACACACAAACATCACACACATTCAGAGAGAATGGGGGTTGGGAAGGGACATGGGGACTTGCACTCCGTTGTAAAAATACTCGTGTTATTTTATCCACTCCGAATCCTTGTTGTTACACACACACACATCGTACATTGTACATCCCACACACACACAATATTGAACTCGACCATTACACAGTCCCCGTCTCTCCTCGCATACATTTATTTTGTGGGAGGGACTATACATGTACATGTATAGATATATCCCTGACTCACATCCTGTGTGTATGGTGTATGAGAGAGAAGGAAAAAATTGAGAGAGATGGAGATGGAGAGGGAGGGAAAAATCCATTTCACCTTTTCAGAGTCGGAGGGAAGATGAGGCATGAGCTGAACCTCATCTCATGCATATTTTTAATTTGCCCTGTCTTTCCTCCACTGCACACAAACGTACAATGTACAGAACAGAACAGAGGACAACAGAGCGATGTGGAGTGCGTAGCAAGAAATAAATAGGAAAAACAGGAGAGAGAGAGATGGAGTGAGATGTGTACACGAGAAATACATTTGTTCTTCCTCCACACACACACACACTCCCTCTCCTTTTCCCTGCCTCTTCAAAAATCACTTTCTTTAATGCCGTAGCCTTGTGCATTGTGAGCCCCTTTGGCTTACATTACATGACTACTCAAATGGAGAGAGGGAGGGGGAATAGAAGCCAAAGGAAAGGTAAATGCTTGCCAAAACTTTTTCTTCATCGCTCCATCCTTGTTTTTTGTCCGCATTTTTTGGTCCTGGACTTATAACAAGGAAGGATTTAAATATGATTTAGATGGAACGTCGAGTTTTTGTTCGAGTATACTCTCATGTAACATTGTCTAAAAAAGAAATAAGATTGAAGATCTCTTGTGGTTGTGCAAAAAATATTAATTTTGCAACAAAACTTTCACAATTCATAAAGGGGAAATATGGGATGACTCAATGTGTGCCTCTAACTTTTAAAATCTAATTTGTATTTATTTTCTTTTGAAAAATTGATTTGTCTTTTTAAAATATTATATAAAATATTAATGAAGTACTGCTTCAAAAATTGGAATATCTATTTGGAATTATGCTAATTTTTTTTACTATTGTTGTCTTTACAGTCGCGTGGTTCAGCTTTGACTCAACTTTAGTCCCACACGGTGTCCGACTGTCCAATGAGAATTGTACAGTGACTTCAGACTCTTACGAACCGAAAGTTGTACTGGGTAACGTGGGATTTGCCCGGGGTGTTCATTACTGGGAGTACACAATTGACAAGTACGATGCGAGTGCGGATCCTTCATTCGGTTTTGCCAGGATGGATGTGACCAAGGAAGAAATGCTGGGTAAAATAAAAATGTCATTTAGTATTTTTTTGAAAACAAATCCTCCTCAAAAAAATTGAGTAGAAAATCAATTTATGATGTAGCCCTTTGGCGGCTCTCCCTTTGATTTGTAATTTGTCCACACGCTCCACCGTGTCCTGTACAATACAATATATACAGTATCCCACGTGCACACTGTTTTCCTAGTTGAGAGTACATAGAGAGAAAGAGAGTGAGAGTGTGGAAGAGAATTGGTAAAAGGTTCCGGAGGAGGTTTTTCTGCGTACAAAGAGGAAGAGAGTGAGGGAGGGTGATGGAGTCTCTCAGCTGTGGTCCAGTGATATATACTATTAGCCTTAATGCCTTATCAATCAAAGGGGCGACGAGTTAGGTTTACATGGCGAGAGAGAAAGAGAGAGCGTCTTAAATTGAATTACCCTCGGACGCTTAATTGAGATGAATTGGAATGGAGGGACTGACCACACACCAACGAACCCACTACGATGTGTTTGTATGTTGTGCGTGTGTGTGTGGTGGAGATTTTTGGTCATTTGTACAACTTGTATGGATATAAGGTACCGTAATGAACGCACATGTGGAGATCACTGCAGAATAATTACGAGAGTTTTGTCAAGGAAGAATTAATAATTTTCTAAAAAAAGTTTCTGACTACAAAGCTTAGACGCTAAGGGTGCGAGTGAAAGTTGGACTTAGGCTTATCTAAGATTACAAAGTGAGGGAGGAAACCAATCCAGTTTCTACGGTAGCTTTGTACGATGAGAAAGTAGAGTGCTTTCACTCTCTTCCTGTGTGTAGGGACGTGTAATATTCGGACTTTTAGCTCGGGTCAAAAAAAACCCTCCGAAAGTCTGTTAGGGTAGAAAAAGGAGGAAGGGAAGTCAAAGAGAAAAGATGATAATGATATTACTCATGAGACCATTCCATTAGACTCCGTTTTTCCTTTCAACTTGAATCATAATTAAATTTTAACCGCCTCACAGCTCCGTCTAAAACAATTACAGTTTTGTGTGAAATTTTGTGCATTCGTTTTATGGATTTTTTTACAAATGTTTTTAAAATGACCAGAATTAATAAAATATTTTTTATTCATCTAATGATTTGAAATTTTTATATTGGATGGTTACAGGGAAGGATGACAAAGGTTGGGGGATGTATATTGATCATCAGAGGTCATGGTTTATGCATTGTGGTGTACACACATGCAGGACGGAAGGTGGAATTGGACCTGGGTCAACAATTGGAGTTCTTCTGGATTTGGAACAACGTCAAGCTACTTTCTATGTCAATGAGGAACAACAAGTAAGAAACAGAAAATTATTAATAAATAAAGTATATTTTCTTCAATTAGTTGATACTAAATTAATTGGTTTTATTATGATATTCCAGGGTCCCGTCGCGTTCACAAATCTCTATGGTGTGTTCTACCCAGCCGTCTCACTTAATTGTAATGTAACATTGTCAATTCAGACAGCACTGGATCCACCCAGTGACCCTGAGAATGACAGTGGCACAAGGTGTTAAAAAATAAATTTTAATATTCCAAAAATTTTAATACGACCGTGTGGAGTTGAATGAAGAATTAAATTTCGACCACCCCCTTCAAAAATCGACAGTCCAATTTAATAATAATAATATTTTTTAACAAAAATACTGTAACAATCAAAATTTGACAAAATTCTTTTGAGAACTCTTATTGGGTACGATTAAACTAAAATTAGTAAAATCCAATTATACAGCTGGAAGACTGAAATCTAATTTGAATTACAATTAAAAGTATTTACACAAACATAGAACGTGGCTGCTTCAGCTGCTCTGCTGTACACAAAACGTTTTTTGTCAAAAAAACAAGGAAACAAATTTTTGAAACACTTAATTTAATGTATTATAATGTGGATGACCCCACATTCAGTTAAATGTTCAAATTTATATTTTAAAGTATGTACAACTTTACATAGAGTGTATTCTTTTCATTAAACGGACTTTCTCTTTCATACAGACACACACAACCATTTATGAACAGACACTTGTTAATAAGCCCTTTGATGTGTACAATAATATTGTGAATTCAAGACTAATTAACCATATTTGATAATCATAAGCTGTTAAACTGTATATAGAAAAATATACACTACAAATATTTATATAAAAACTTGAAATATTCATAGTCGCGATGACTAGGAATTCTTTTTTTTGTCATATGTAAAGTGCTCGAGTACGTCATCGCCATATCATGACTTTCAATTTCAATGCATGGTGAAAATACTGAGCAAAAAATTGTCCCTCTTTAATTTAATTGTAAATTGACAGATTACAGTATAGGAAATGACGCCAAATAAAATCTTGCTGTATGACGCCGCTCTAAAATTGGTTTTTACAACAACAAAGAAAAATATATGTCACACAGCACACAATTTACACCTAGGTTTATTTACTTTGTGTACATATGTATGCATGTGAGAGGGCAACAAATTCAACTGTAGACTAAGTTCAATTCAAGAACAAAAGATTTAATTAAGAATTTTAAAGTCTATGTACATGTACAGTACAGTATAAAAAAATTAAAATGTCAGTCTCTCTAGTCGACAGTCAATGCTCGTGAAAATGAGAGCACATTAATCATAGTTGAATTATGTCTATGTAATTAGTACACTACACAACAAGAAAAACCAAGGTGAATTGATGCTAATTAAATTTAGAGAGAAATAATCAAGTTCAACTCATACAGATACATAGTATGTAATTTCTATTACAGGTTAAGTAATAAGAATTAATTGGAAGGACAGAAAATGAATATCTGTCATTTCTTTCTTTTTTGTACGAAATATTTGTATCGACCCCTTTCCTACCATGCGTAAATTCTATATTAAAATTAAATCCTAGAAATTAAGAATAGTTATTAAAATGTAAAAGGTTTATCTAAGTTGACAGTTAAGAAGAACTTAAAAGAAAGCGAGAGAATAGAATAGGAATCTATATTTCAAAAGTGTTAAATCTCAAACCCAAAAACTCACCCCCGAAAAAAACGTTGAAATCTTTTTAGTTTTTTATCATGTCCTCTTTTTAAGAAGCTCTTATTGTTTAAAGAAAAAGCTTTAAAAAAGACTGAGTTTGTTTGGCAAAATGTTTACTTCAATTTTGACTCACCTATAATTTACAAATTGTGCTTAATCTAATTTTCTACAAGATAATTTGTTCTATACTTTTTTGTCGCTTTTGCTGAACTAATAAATGCAACAATAAAATTGTCAATTCTCATTTAACGGAAGGGAGAGTGAAAAGGGAAAAAATATTGAATTGTACATAGAACTTTTACGATAAAAGCGAAAATAGAGTCTGGTAATTACTAAATTGTAACGTTTTTATGTACCTTTAGAGATAATGAGAATACACAAACCACTAAATATCCCACTAAATAAGAGAGAGAGGGAAACGTGTGACATTTCTACTAATTAATTCTGTACTAAAAATATGTAACTGAAAAATTTTCATTTTTGAGTCTACCTTTTACTCGAGGAGGACAAAACCAAAGAAAATGTGCGTGACACTGTTGAATACTAGTTAATTTAGAAACTTATACTATTAATGTTTATTAATTGGTGTAAGGTGGTAAAACTTTAGCTAGAAACAAAACTAATTGTCTTTACATTAATTTATAATCCCCGCATTTTGTTTCTTTGTTACTCAGTGTCCGAATTTCGGACAAACATTTCCAAACCATCCTAGTAAAATTCTCTCCAGAACAAAACTACAGAAAGACAGAAGTGTTCTCACATGCCCTCTATCCTACTATCCACCAAAGAAAATACCCGGGTATAATTCCCGAAAACTCGGAAGGAGGGCAAAGAACATTTCACAATAGAATTCGTGCTAAACAACATATCAAAAAATAATACAGCGTGTATGTTAATGTCACTATCTCTCCCTCTGTAGAAAGTATATACACTTTAATCCAAAATTTCATTCAAAAAAATTATCATAATTGTAAGAAAATTCCATGACAAGATTTATTTCATTTTTTCTTCATCGTCCATGACAGTCACATTCAAATGAAAAATCTGTAATCTCTTATATCTCGATCTCGAACTACTACTACACTACAATATAATAAAAATATTAACTGTACAATTTAAGTGAGGTTAAATTAATGCAGATGGTTTTCACTTGTAAAACTAGGGAAACTTGTAAAAATACAAACTCCACTCAGCGACTTGAGTGGAGAGTAAACAGAAAACTGATTCACAATAAATACAATACAAAAAGTGTTTTTTGAGGTACATGTGCGTGTATGAATTTTGTTGTTCAAAATTTTATTCGAGTTTTCACTCATTAGCACATACAAAATTGTCATCACATTTCAAGTTAATAGTACAAAGTAACTTTGTCAAAGTTCAAGGAAACACTTTTGACCTGAGATGAGAAATACGCATTAGCTATAATATAACATACCTTTGAGAAATCCTAATTTTACGAGAAAGAGAAAGCTTTCTCCTAATGTCATATGAATAGTAACAACTTTTACTCTTGACTCATTAAATCTCACATTACGCCTAAGGTATTTTCCTTACTTTTCTTATTTTCCTATGAAAATAATTTCCAGGAAACCTCTCACTTCCTTTTCTCAGAAACTCTTTCTAATTCTGAAAATTTTCATAATGCATCCAAAATTAGACTGCCATTAGAATTGTATATTTAATCTATACATGGAATTTATTTTGAGTTTACTAAAACTTTCTTTTCCCCACAAATCCTCTATGAATGATTTCAAGAATTGCACTCCATTTCTCCCAACCAGAGCGATAACAAGTTGAAATTTCAAAAAAATGACAGTAAAATTGCATTCCAATATTATTATAGAAAGTTCAAGATAAAAAACTTTCTCCTCTTCCTACTGTTGTTGTTGTTTGACTTATCGTGCTGTCTATTTTCCCTTGTGTGCTGTTCCAAAATAGGATGTATATGACATGTAGCCCACAAAATGGATTATACTCCTAAATGAAACTAGACTTTTATTACACGGTTTGTGCGGTGAAATGGGTAATTTTAAAGGTTGTTTTTAATTATTGACATCCTTTCATACGATCATAATAATTCCCATCCTCACACACACCCTCTCTCATACGTCTCCCTATAATCTTCGCTTTTATATGGCCACTATCAGTCCGTAACTTTCCATTTAATTTCGGACTCTTCATTGTGTGTGTGTGATGGTATGAGAGTCCATCATACACATCAAGGTCAAACTAATTTACTAATGACGCTTAAAAATAATAATAAATTTTAGAGAGGGAACCGATCGGACAAAGAGTATAGTTCTTGAAGAGGGGGAGGAATGGGATGACATATCATATTTCTGTGGTGTACACTCTACTTTTTTCCGTTCCTCTTTCACTCATGAAGATGATGACGAGGATGATGATGAGAGGATGAAAGTTTAAGGTTAATTACTTTATAAACTCCCCTGTCCCTCCTCATTCACGCTCAACTAGTTAACGGGGTTAAAAATAAAGAGTGACAACACAGTCCATTGGCCGCTTTCTCCGCTCTCTCTGTCGGTGAGGGAAAAGTACAGTGGAAAGTTTTTCCTTGATTATCTTAAAACTTACTTCTTAGCAAATGTGTGAGTGTGTATTTACGTAGGTACCTTTGAAACGCCACACCACACATACACAAATTAGCCTTTTGTATTTAATGGGAGGAGGAGAAACAAGATGGATCAAGAAGAGAAAAGTCTATGGAATTTTTTGAAGGAGGAACACTTTCCCCAAAGTGGAAACACTCTCAATTCCTTTCGTCCTCTTTATTCTTTCCACTTTCCTTAACTTTGGTCCAAATTGCATAAACTGGAAATTAATTTGTCTTGGCATTTCTAACCTATACACACACAGTACACTCGCACAACACACACACAGCATCCAAAGGCAGGGATATGTCAAGTTCATGAGGCTCAAAATACGTTTTCATCAAAATCTAATTAGGAAATTTTGGAGGATTCAGGTAGAAACACATTCGCATGCACAGTCTGGTTTGGCTGGCTGAGTACGATGGAAAAACTTGTGTTTCCAACAGCCCTGAAACAACACAAACATACACACATATATACACATAAATAACGGCCATCTGTACAATGATTGATCAGTAACAACATTTTTTCTTACACTGAACGATTTCACTTTGAAACAAAACAAAAACAACTCACAGTTGCGTTCGCTTAGTCCGCCGTTCGCCAATGCACTGTTTACTAACCCTCCTCCTCCTCCTCTCCCTTCTTCATTAATTATTAATGGCAGGCAGGCTGAGTAGAGGAGAGGGGAACATGTTACAGAGTTTGAAAACAAACTCTTCTGAATTTTGTTGCTGATGTTGTGTTCTTGTCCCTTACCTCTTTTAATTAAAGCCCTTCGATCAGGGAAATATACAGGAAGTTGACGATGTAAACGACGAAGGCAGGCATAACCTCGCATTATCGCATATGATTTTAATTTAAAATCCGGAGAATAATTTTTTCTCCTGAATTTTCCCAGAATCCAGATTTCAACTACTGTACACACACCAAAGGTAAGCGAATGGGGTAAAAAATGGTGGAAAAAACATAGAGAAAGCAATGTGTGAATTTAATGGTATTGGCGTGAGTGACCTTGTGCCACAAAAGTGGTGACACAATATTTATCATATCATTATGAGGATTTTGCCACGTTGCAAAATTCCTATGATTATTATAATTAATGTTATTGGTTATTGTCCTTGAGTATAATATGGAGAAAGAGCAACTCAGAAAGAAACGCATCCATTGAGATATGAGACAAAAAGAACTTATATATTTTTTACAGAGTCAAAATTAATGCGTTTTCTGGAATTAAAGTGAAATTAATTTCAGCTGAATGTTTTGTACAAAATTGTGTACAAATTTTGATTGAATTTTAACGGTCAACAGCTTTGGGAAATAAAAATAATGACGGCATTGACTGTTAAGGATCCAATCACCTTAAAAAATATTCAAGTGACTACCACAGGCAATAAAAAACTTTCTCTCTCTATTAAAATGGTTTTTAAACACCAGTTTTAAAACCAATTGGATCCTGTACGCATATGAAATGGACATTAAATTTGATAATACATTTTAGCTAACATTTATGAGTCTCACACTGAATTTCAAAACTCTTTGTCAAAAGGTGGGTGGCTTTTTCAAGGAAAAATAATTGTCATTCTACTCTTGAAAGAGATTGTCAGAATAAAACGGTATGCCTGACTGTGTACATATGTCTCGTGTGTGGTTTTGGAAAGCACTGGAGACAATTAAAATAGATTGAGTTGGAATTTGAAATGTTCATTGTACCCTCACTTGTAAGTGTAAATGGGTACATGGACAAAAATGGAAACAGTGGGAGATGCATAAAGTTGAGACTAAATGCAATTTGTTAATGCAATACTTATGGACATGGATTATGGATGCTCTCTCTCTCTCTCTGTGGAATGTTCCGCCTGTCTCTTCAATGTGCGGGCGGTGCTTGGGAAATTGATAAGAAAATTGATTAGCCCCTCCACCCCCACACACACTCAGTAGACATTACAATACACAAATTCCACTCTACATACTTCAGAATGGTTCCTGTGTATGACGGGTTATGTGGCTGTAAAGGTGATAAATCCACAAATAGGAGAACGGATTGCAGTAGAAAATTACTCAGAGAGAGAGAGAAAGCGACGGCGTTGGTGACAATGTATAAAATGAGGGAAGGAGAAAGAGAGAGGAGGAATGTGGGACGACAGGGAAACTTCAGGAGGATTAGGACAAGAGCTGGAATAAATTCCGTATTAATCAACTAAATGGATTCCAATCGTCATTCCACGCTCAAAATTATTCTCTCGAGAATTCTCACAAGTTGATACACACACACTTACACGTACTACTGCATCATTTACTTTCTCTTCCTTTCTCTTTCTTCTATTTTTTAGTCTCTTCAAATTTTTTTTTGCGTTGCCAAGGAGAATACCCGAACAGTAACAACAATAAAATTTGCACAGGATGAAGATTACACAGAATGACAAAATCATAAAGGCCTCTATGGACGAAATAGGAAATATTATTAATTTTTCGCTAATTAGTCAAAGAACGAAAAAGGGGTCAAAAATAAATATTGCATTGACAGGTCAAGACAGTTTTTTGATGTTATTTTTTAAGAAACAGAAGATGTGCGTTGATGGTGAATTTTAATTTGTGTCGTATCGCAACTTGAGCTTACTTTCACAACCTTTCCCTGTTTCCTCATCTTTGTGAGTGGAAAGAATGCCCTAAGAGAACTTGTCTCTCTTCCTTTCTCCCTTGACTAGAAGTACAAAGAGGTGTGTATGTGCGTGTGTGGGTGGGATCCTGTCGGTGGACAAAAATAGAAGAAACTACCACTGTTAAGGATGGTGACTAAGGATATGACTAAGGATGTCGGAACGTTGAAGAAAGAACTGTTCATTCACTATCATAAACCGGGTAGCATGAGTACAGAAAGTATACCTAATCGTCATAGACATCTTGGTAATTATCCTTCATACATGGAAACATTGGCCCTTTACTGTGTTTTCATGTTCCTTTCCATGTTCTAAAGTAGAATTTGATAAAAAAACTTTTCCTTACAAAATTAGTCCGTCAAAGATCCCTAAGTCAGTACACGGTCACTTTACCTCAGCAGCCGACAGACGTGTCCGTAGTCCAAACGAAAGATGACCATTACAAATTTTTTGCAAAGGTAGTAAAAAGTATTTTCACTAGTTTTAAAGAAAATTGTAATTTATTAACTTATGACTGATGATAACTTTACTTTCGAAGGGACGAGATTTTCAACCTCACTCGAAACAGCACAAGTACACAGCGGAAGAATTAAGGATAGTTGAGACTTACGAAGGGAGTTCTAGGCTCCCTTCAAATTCCCAAATTTACAGAGAATGGACAAATAAACAACCGTACAAGTGAGAGCAATTATCATGGTTAATCCTTGTTTGTGGGACTGTGTATGACTTTGTATATTTGTGTTTAAAGCTCGTTACAAAAAGCTGGTTGGGGGATAATCACACTAATCGCTTTACTGACTGGTCTCCTTTCTTTCGGGATGAAAGAGATTTGTGAAAAATTACAAATTTTCAATAACCCTTTCATCAAGGACTATATTGATGTGAGTTAATTAATTGATGATGCATAAGATAATGAAAGGGTGTGACAAATTCTTGATATACTATTTAGAAATTTAAAACACGTTTAAATCCCATAATAGCCTTTGAAAATTACAGAGGGGTCAACCCATGAGTCTACTCATGTACCATGCGGGGATTAGTTGTGCCTGTGTTTGTGTAGCCTCCATCGTTTGTGTTTATTCTTGTCCATGGGCTTCTGGTTCCGGGATTCCAGGTACAAAAAATAATTACACTCAATATGTATTTTTAAAATATTTATTTTATCAAATAGTGTTTTTATTTAATGATTTCAGAAGTTATTTGTATCTTGAATGGGACTGTAGTAAGTTTCAGGAAAATCTAGTATCAATTTCATAAATTTTATTATATATTTTTTACTGTAACCTTTAATCAACTTTCTCTTCCATTGCAGGTCAGAAATGTCCTCACGTTCAAAACTTTGGTGTGTAAAACAATCTCAATTAGTTTTGCCGTGTTGAGTGGTCTCCCAATTGGATTTGAAGGTCCAATGGTTCATATCGGCGCAATCATTGGAGCCCTATTGTCCAAACCACCCATCAAAAGTTGTCCTTGTCGATCTCGACAAATTTGTGAAGATTCTTCATCAATAATATCCAGTCCTACCGACATGGCTGAGGCTACTAAAACTCATCCATGTTGTCGGTATCGGGATTGTGAGGAAAGGTCAGCAAAAAAAATAGATTCAATACAATATAAATTTTGTGAAATTAAATTTATATATTGTCCAAACGTACGCAGTTCGTGTGCACAAATTGAATTGTACAATCCAAATTGAGAGCTTTCATCCACATTTTAATCAAATTTAAAGGCACAGTCTGATTTGTCTGGGTGCTGCATGTGGGATAGCATCTGCCTTCAGTTCTCCCATCAGTGCCCTTTTGTTCGTCATTGAAGAAATTTCAACGAACTGGTCTACACTACTCACGTGGAAAGCTTTTGTATGTTGTATTTTTGCACGGAGTGTGACGGAAGCATTTCGAAGTATTGTATCCAGTATTGAAAATTATGATTCTTTTGGTTTCCTCGAATTGTCCGAGTCGGCTGTTTTTGACGTAAATTTTGAACTTTGTATTTCCTTATTAATTATGACCATATTTTGATACGATGATCAAATTACCCATACTGCAAATACTTTCACATTCCAGGTGAAAGACATCCTGACCCTAAATTCCCTCATTTTAATCCCTGCCATCATAATAGGGATAATGGGTGGTCTTCTGGGTTCATTCTACATATTTCTGCACCTAAAAATGGCCAAAGCTCGACGTCGAATCCTGGGTGGCATCCAATGTAAAGAAGTACTGAGTGTGGTGAAAGTCCTGGAACCCGTCCTCCTGGCTGTATGTATAATTATTCCTTACGTTATGTAAACTTTCATTACTTAATTGCTGTTTTTTGTTCATTGAATTTGTGAGTAAATTGTTGAGTACTGAGTGTAAAGAAATGAATTGTGTGTGTGTGTATTTATGTACAGCTCATCTCATCATTGGTGATAATGGGTTCCCTCCCCTACTTCAAGTGTCAAAGTCTTGAGTATGAAGGGAAGGAGTCGAGTAAAGGAGATAGGCATACCCTCAAGTTCCATGCATTTCGATGTGACAAGCAACTGGTGACGAGGCGTGTGCACAATAAAATCATTCAGACTGGAGAATACCACGAAGGTACACTTTCTCCATGTTTGTTTTTCCCCTCCCCTCCTTTCCCTCTCTCTCTCTCTTTCTTGTGTGTGCGCGTGTGTGTGTGACTGGCTGTCCGTATTAATTGAATAAGGATATTGTCTACTCTGTATTGGTACACCGGAATCCACTTAATTAACACTTTCATTAATTTTTTAATCCTTCTCTCTCCTTCCTTTTGTCTGTACTATTTTTAGCTGCCACTCTTCTCTTTGGTTCTTGGGAGCAAATGGTGCGAAATTTATTATCAAGGAAAACGCCCAATAAATTCTCCATCCCCGTCATGAGCATTATTTTACTCTTCTTCTTCTTCATTTCCAGTTGGTCAGCTCTCACTAGCATTGCTAGTGGTCTTTTAATCCCTCAAATGTAATTTTTGAAATAATTTCCAAACAAAATATGAAGGGATTGAATTTTTCAATTAGAAAATCTTTAAATTTGTTTTTCACAGTGCAATTGGAGCATTGTATGGTCGAGTGTTGGGAGTAGAGTCTTACAATGTAGCCTCAAATTATGTGGATGTTAATGCAACTAATCCAACTATAATTGAGAGATGGGAATGGATTGATCCGGGTGCTTTTGCTCTATTAGGCTCCGCATCATTCATGGCTGGAACGACTCGATTACCAATTACCACTGTAATTATGATGGTACGTGAATACTGCGTCGTTGAGACAACTAAAATCTTGTCTCACAATTACATGTCATACCGTATTTAACCCGATTCTACCCATGTAGGTCGATCTGCCACACATCTAGTTTAATTATTATGACTCGGAATTTATGAAGTGAAGTAAAATTCCAGGATTACAGATTTAAATAAGCTTCTAGGAAATTAATGATCTGTATGGTAATTTACAAAACCGAAAAGTGAAAGGGGGAGGAGGTTAATAATTAAATAAATACGGTATGACACCACAATATGCAAATTGAAATGTGGGATTTGAAAAGTCAATGAGAAACATGAGCAGCTGTACTGTGTACGTGCGTGTGTTGGATATTTTGCGAATCATGAATATGAGATTGAAATCATTAAAGTTCATGACTTTCTATTTTACATTTTCTGGATACAAAATCCAGAGTCGTAGAAGGGAAAATTCGCACAGTATGAAATTTGAACACTTCATCTGACTCTGTTTTTGTTTTCCTCTCTTTTCGCCAGATAGATTGAAATGACGAATGATGTGAGTATGTGTCTACTCATCATGATTGTGGTGATGATATCCAAAGCTATCGGTGGCTATTTTACTCACCCTCTCTACCATTCTCTCATTGAGTTCAAATGTATTCCTTTCCTGGAATTGGAGCTGGACATTGTGTGTAATAAGAAAAAGTAATGAGAAAAAATTTGCTATCATTTTCTATTTAATTTAAATTTTTTTTTAAAAAAGTGGATTAAAGATGTGGGTCGAAAATAATGAATTTATTTGTCTACAGACTGAATTTGGATCTATTCAAAATTTCGGACTTCATGGCGCACCCTGTAAAACTTGTGAATGCTCAAGAATCCGTCCAAGTCCTTGCAAATCTCCTTTTGGACACAAATCATGGAGGTTTCCCTGTCGTTCAAACTGGGAAAGGATTTACTCGTACATTTTTGGGAACTATCACAAGGTTATTGTTGTTTTCCCTTCTGTCCTCTTGTCTTCTTGTATTTGAATTAATTTTCAACTTTCAAAAATGATTACACACAATGCTACAGTGTTTGATTGCTCTTGTGCACACATCTCTCTTGTGTAACATAAAAGGTGAAATTTGATTCTCTCTCTCGTTCTCGAAAAGTTAATTTGAATTCTGACACAGTCTATGAACTTTTCTCCTTCTTCGTCCCTGAGCCCAAATGTTGTTTACTGTGTAATGGAAGTAAAGGATGTGTACACATTTTTTATTGTTATCTAAATTCTCCTCTTAGGATGGAACTCACAATTTTACTCACAAAAACAGCCACATTCAATGCAGATGAACTTCAACGGGAATGTCGTGAGAGGATTCGCCTGTCCTATCCTGATGTACGTGAGAATTTATGAATGATATTATCATTACTCTTAATATGTACACAGGTATCTCTTGCCATCTCTCTCTCTCTCACTTTTGCGTGTATTTCCCAGTGGGGAATGAGTCTCATCCGTTTTTAATCGAAAAAAATTACAGTGTCATCCTCCATTCCCTTCCTCAGTCCAATTTTCTCCATTGATATTACAAGTTGATTTTAATTTTATTTTACACTCTTCATCTTCATTCTATCTCTCTGTCCTTTCAGTACTCCATGATGAAAATAAAGGACACACTCACCACCAACATGATCCTCAACAACTACGCCTTGGACGACCGTTACCAAAATATCACAGTCAACCTGGTACAAAAATACAAATAATTATCTTGTCCTTGCATCCTGTGCAATCCTTTCCAACTAAAACTTCAAGTTTAATGATCCATTCTCCATTTCCATTTGTAGATGCCCTACGTCAACATCTCAGCCTACTCCGTCCTCCAGTCCATGTCCCTCCAGAGAAGTTACACTCTATTCCGTTCACTGGGTCTCCGACATTTGGTGATCACGGACCATCACAATCAAGTCGTAGGACTGGTGACTCGGAAAGATTTGATGGGATTCCTTGTCGTCAATAAATTAAAACAATTGTTGAAACACAGTCATGATAAATTAAATAATAATGACAGTGAGTCCTCTCACCCTTGTTCATAATCCAAGTTTTTTTCTGTCTTGCAATACATTTCTCTCCCAAGCACAAGCACACGCATTCCATATTTATTCTGACCTTGTAGCCCATGTGTGTGTGTGTAGACGACACTTGTTAAACAACTTTCCCTCACAATATCATTCTCTCTTCCTCTCTCATGACCATTCCTCATCGTCATGACAAGTCCAAGACGACAGAAGACGGAAGCAGCCAACATTCCAGTTGACAAAGATGGAAGAGCGTAAAGGCAGTAATAATTAAACAAACTAAATTATTCAGGAGTCCTAACTCCACACCCACACATACACACACACGTAACAACCCAGGGTAAGTAAGAAGGGATGACATAATCATGGTTATGAGACAAGACAGTGATTGTTCACTCCTCCTTCTCTCCCTTGCATTGCAATGTCATGTGAAGCTGATGACCAGTACACAAACACGGGAGAGAGAACCGTTCCCTAATAATGTCTACATTCAGCTTTGGTGTGTACGTGTGTGTGTGAATGCGGGAACAAACGCATGCTCACAAAACCCTCAGAAAGAGAGAGAGACGATTTTACTGAGGGTTACTCACTACCAAACACAACGGGATAGTGAGTTAAAGAGAGGGAGAGAGCGAAAAAATATTTGCTAAAGAGAAAGAGAGTGTACGTGTGTGTGGATGGGAAGGGAGGAAATCAGTCAGTCTCTCCAACTCAGTCCAAGTCGAGACTAACTGGAGTTTGTGTGTGTCAGTGTGGAGTGTTGCTGAGGCTGTACTGTACATTTTTCGCCTTTTCTCAATTCACGTGGACGAGAGCGGGGAAGTCAGGGAAGTTTGTGAGTGAGTAATAGAGAGAAGCTGAGGCTTTAGCTCTTTCTGCTTCTCCTTTACACAATTACGAGGAACAACAGTTAAGGCAAAGTACATTACACAAGCACAAACACATTACAGTTTTCTTTCTATATATCAATGGGAGAGTAGTGAAGCTAGGCTAGTGCTAGGGCAGTGGAGAGGGGAAGACGAAAAAGGACTGTGCGAGTTGAAATTACTGTGCTAAAATTCTTGTACAGGGGTAGAAGAAGAATAACAAAAATAAGAGTCGTAAAAAGTAGAGAGTCAAAATTTAATTTCCTTGTGCTTTCACTCTATCTTACACACACACACACACACACAATCTTTCTCTCATTCTATTGCCTCTCTGTGTGGAGCTTTACGTCGTCGTCCTTCCCTCAGTATTTCACTTTCGAATGAAAATCTCTGCGGCAATTCCCATCGACAACTCGATATTAAAAGAGTCGAGAGTCTCACTCTCTCCCTCTCCGTTTGTTCTCACTCTTCCCATTTTACTCCATTTACTCCACGTCAGTCTCTCATCGCAGTCAGTGGCCGTGGGAAGGACTAAGGACTAATAACCTGACAGTGGCAATCTGAAGGGAGAAACAGATTCTCCTAATAACTCCACTACTCCCTACCATTTGTCTGTGACTCCCAGTGTCTGAGAAAAAGAGAGGAAGAGGGATTGTAAAAAAAATGTGAAATTTGCACTAAATAAATTTTTTCCCTTCCAAAAGAATTACATGAGTAAAACTGAAGTTTCTTGGCCCGTAAAAAAAGAATTTCACACACACACATTACGTCCATAATATAGTCTTCAAAATACATAATACAACGTATGTGTGGATGGGAAAGCCTCCGGTTAAGACGTAACCAAAGTACAGAGAAAACTCTCTCTGAGAAAACAGTTAAAAAGTACTCAACTCGATTTTATGTGTACTAGTGAAACCCAGTGTGTGTGTGTGTCAGTGGAAAAATGTACATATTTTTGTGAATTAGAAAATTGTCGTACTCTCAGCTGAGAGTGAGTATGCCTGCTCTATTTTCCTCGTACGAGGGCCTGTGTTTGTGTGACTGACTGAACTGTGTATTCTAATACAGTTGGAGCTTTTGTGCCCTAGACTTTCATTTTCATTTCATTTCCGTCCTCCTCCTCCTCCTCGAGCTCTCCATTCTATCTTTGTGTGTCTTCTTGAGCTCTTGTTAGTCAACGTCTCTTCCTCACTCCAGTGTGTGTGTTTGTGTGTGTGTGTGTGAGCAATAAACATTGAATTAGGAACAACGTCGAGTTAGAAGGGGAGAGGAGGGAGAGTTTTACAGATTCAATTGACAAAGTCCACAGCTTGACAGTTTTTAGCACCAAAATCCGACACACACACACACGTTCATAGAGTCAATACGTAGAGATACATCTAAAATAGAAATCACTCACAAAATAGTCAGAGTAAAAAACGAAAGTAAAGAAAGAAAAAGGAGAGAGAGAAGGGAAAAAAAGTTTCCATTAAATCCCTCCAGTCCTTCTCTCTCTCTCTCTCTCTCTCTTCATCCCTCCTTCAACTAACCTTCGTCAGCATGGACTGAATTGTGTGCTAATCAATCTCAACCATCACCATCTTGTAGGCTAATCGGCTCATCGACAGCTAATGAAATTTTATATAAGTCACTCAACAACAACAACAACCAATCAGTGACTCTTCCACTTGGTTCTTCTTTCGCCGCCTTCTCCTCCTCCTTTTGATCTTGTTTATCTTGAGTTCGTACATGTGACTTCCAGAACCAAGACACACACTCATACAACACACGCTCTCGCATTCACTCACACACAAGAGGGAAAGATGAAGTGAAAAAGGAGGCTAGGGGGAAGTGCAGTACGAGACGATATAGAAATCTCTCTCTCTATCTTTCTAATGAAGATAAGATCATTATTCAGCTGTTCTTAGGAAAACTTGGAATGTTTCTCTCTCTTTCTCCACACCCATCATACACTACTACTACTCTTCACACAATAGCAAAAGCACACACACTCTCACTCCACACTCAACTCTCGTCTTCCTTCTTCATCCCTCCTCCTCCCCCGTAGTAGTCGGAGAGGAGCAAGCAACCCGAGAAAATGTTTGAAGTGTCTGAAGCAGCCTTCCAAAAACGACGAAAGGAGGAGGTATAATAATAAGCTTCGAATTTTGTGTGTGTGTGAAGTGAAGTTAATTCTCTCCCTTCTCCATCCAGAATTTAAATTAGAATTCCAGGAAATTTGAAGAAAACGTCTCTAACTAGTTTGCGATCTGGCTTCAGCGGGTGGGAGCCAATATATATGTGTGTGTGTGTCATTTTTTGAAATTTTGAACGACGAGGATTACGACATACGAAGATGAAGACGGGCTGGACAGTGACAGTTTCAATTTGAGTCAAAATGTTAATCGTCTTTCTCAAAATCTAAGTCAAAGTTCCCTCTCCTCCGAGTAAAATTGTATTCTTTGTGTATTCCTTTCTGTACCGAAGAGCTCAGATCGTCAGGTCACAGTGCACTCGGTGTCTACCCCATGACTCTACGTGTGGCTGGATGTGGATGTGTGTGATGAAGAGTACTCCTTTTTGCTGTTGAAATAAAGTACAATGGGAGAAATAGAGGAGAAAATTAGAGTAATCCGAGTGATCCACGGAGAGGAGCATTTCCTCCTCCTCCTCTGTGTGTGTGTCGATGTGTGTTCCCATTGAAAATTGAGAAGTAACTGGAGTGAACTA
This sequence comes from Pygmarrhopalites habei, assembly GCA_009870185.1. NCBI lineage: Eukaryota > Metazoa > Arthropoda > Collembola > Symphypleona > Arrhopalitidae > Pygmarrhopalites > Pygmarrhopalites habei. Next base: position 23,037 of record WJFB01000859.1, on the reverse strand, counting down.
ATTATGACCCCATCCAGTGCACAGTAGAAGGAAAAGGAGAAGATAAACAGGAGAGGAAACATTTTAACTGCTGCTGTCTGTGATTATTTTCTTTTGATCCAAAGCCTCATTGAGGATCAGGCAATGAGTGATTTGTGAAATATTGGGTAATCAACACACACACACTCACTCTCTCTCGGTATTACTGTACTTGTATATACATAGGAAATTGGAGCAGCCAATTTAATGTACAGTGCACTACAGTGGAAAGCAATTTAGTTCGCGAAACAGTTTAGAGAGAAAAAAAATTGGGGGAAAAAATACTTGAAAAAATGGGGAGTGAATTTGTGTAGACTACACAAAATTGAGAGAGAGAGAATCATAATATAATACGAGCCAATAAAACAGCACATGCAAATGTTACACACACACACATTTTCAACTTTTTGAGTGATATGATGATCATGACGATGCTGAACTCAGAATTTTGTGGACTCTTTAATTTTATGATAATTGACTCGGAATGATGATAAATTTATGACTGGTGTCTCTCTTTCCCTGTAAACATTCACCGGGATATTTGTGTGTGTGTGTCAGTTCCAGCCAAATATGCTTTTGGGGAATATGTACGGGCAAAGATGTGACAATGACGTGATACGGGTTATGCGAAAAGAATTAAATTATTTGAGACAGAGAAATTAGGTCTACTATTTTGCATTTGCAAAATCCTCATCATCATCATCATCATCCGGCAAATGTAATGGAGACTGAGATTTAATGATTGAGCAGCTGGAACTCAAGAGGAGAGGTCAGAGTTAAAGAGCCCTGGGTCTTTACTCCTTTTTTTAGTCTTGAGTTGTGAAATTCTGAAGAAGAAGAAGAAAAGGACTGTGACTGTGTTTGCTGTGTGTGTGAGTGACTAGGTATTTTATGACGGTCATAAAAATGAGGATGACTCTGTTCTGAAATACATTTATTACCCTTTCCAGTCTCCTGGTCCACGTCGCCAGATCCTTCATCACTCTAAACGAGAATGGATTACACTAAAAATAAAATAATTACACGACTAGTCACACCACTCCACCCTAGCATTCAACTCCCCATCAACTCCAAGCCACATTCTTCACTTTTACATCCAAACCTACAACTACAACCCAGCAACAGTTCCAACAAACAAAAACAGTACATTACATGATTTTACCTTTCAAAAAATCCTACACACAATACTACACACGCAACGCACACACACACACAAAGTGTGGATTGTAGGATTGAGACAGTGATTTTTTTTTCCAGAACAGAAAAAATATACAGAGTGAGAAGAAGGAGTAGTCATTAAAAAAATCCAGACTTGTTTTTTCTAAGAAGAAAAAAATCTAACCCACGTCTTACCCTCACTTCTCACTACATTTTATTCCTCCGAGATTTTTTATATATATCTCCGAGTGAGTGTATTTTGGTGGAGTAAATTATAAGGATAAGAAGGACAGAGACAAATTAATGGGGGAAAAGATGACACGTAGAGGGAATGCAATGTTGAATCAAGAGATGTTGAGGAATCGACAAACAGGCCTTTGTCAAATGCTCCAATTAAAAGAGGAGAATGTACGATTCGTCCTTTTGGCTATTTTCCTGTACATCTATCTCGTTCTTGGAGCCTTGGTTTTCCAAGCCGTCGAACAGAGTCGAGAGAAAGAGATGAGATCACAGTGGGAGACACTGTATCATGGATTTCTTGCAAACTTTTCCCAACCCGAGATTGATGACGGTGGGGGGAGGGGAGACTCAGACCGGGAGGAAAATTATCAGTACCAACAACATCAACACCATCATGACACTCAGTCTGGTCCCCTAAATCCACCAGCTGTGATTAGTCGACACGAGTTGGACAAATTACTTGTGGCCTATGGACAAGCTGTCAAGGGAGGACTCCTGGTCGATGACAACCGAGAAAGATGGGACTACTTGGGGAGCTTCTATTTTGCATGGACTATTGTCTCAACTATTGGTAAACTCCTCCTCTTTAAATAACTCTACATTTCACCTTTCTCTCTCTGTCCTTTCTTCGTCGTATTTATTGTGTCTACAACGATTATGTACGTTCGAAATCCGTATTGTGTCAGCTGTTCTATCTTAGTGCGTGTACCACTCATATAACCTTTGATGATGTTAGTATCAACTCAATTGAGATTCTCTCTCCTTTTGTCAAGATAGATAAAGCGAATTCAAAGTTTTCATATTCATCCTTCCTTCCTTCGTCCTTGCAAAACCATTCAGAATGGCTTGTACTTGAAACAGGATAAAGAGAGAGAGAGAGAAAACTTGAAATACTAAATGCTCAAGATTCGGCAGAAAATTGGGGGGAAACGACGCGCAGCTCCCAAAAAAAAATCTATTTCAATATTTTTCTCTCTCTCTCTCTCTCTCTCTTTCTTCATGACTCCATTGCAGTATGACGACGATGATGATGGGAAAGTCGTGAATTTTTACGACCTCATATAAATTGTCTCAAGTCAAATTGACACTATTGCCAAAACATGGAGGGAAGTCCTAATCCAAAACTCTAAAACTCCATTTCAACTTGAGGGGATATTGGGATGGAGGAGGAGAGGAGAAAAAAAGAGACAGAAAACATTGAACACAAGATTTTTTATACTCATATCCTCTCCTCCTCCACTCTTTTCTGTGCCCTTAAATTTTCTCATAAATTTTATTTTGAAAAAAAAAATACATCAAGGAGAGAAAAACGGATCGTCCTTCTCTCTATTAGTAAAAGCTGTTCATTCTCAATCGCGTTTTCTCTAACCCTGCCCTCGACATTCACAGTCGAGGATTCGATTTTAAAAGAGACAATTTAGTGAAACAGTTTAAAGACTCTCTTTAGAATTTCTTTGTGTGCATCAAATGTGTACGTATTTGTAGATTTGTTTTCAAATACGTAAAAAGTGACTCCATATTATGACATTTCAGTTTAACATTGAACATGTATCCTTGAATTGATGGCTCTTTCCATCTTTCTCCATGTCTCTTTCTTCTTCTTCTTCCTCCGTCTCCTGTTTTTGTGTAGGCGGCTTTTAAAGGTGAATGTGGGCAGAATCTTTCTCTCTCTCTCGAAACTTTTATCTTGAATTGTTATACCAAAAGTTGTGTGGCTTCACATCTGTGTGTCCCCACAGTATCCTTATAGTAACAGAGCACATGATAAGGAGGAGGAAGAAGAAGAGATTATGTACACAAAGTCTGTGTTACAGACTCATCTTCTCCTTCTCTTTTTTCTTCCAGTCTCTCCTGGATAAACTCTTGAGTGATCAAAACTAGAAAATAATTTATGTAGAACTTCCCTTTCCACTCCAACCCCCCTTTCTCATCCACCTATATTTAGTAGATCAATTCCAATTGCATTTCTTTCATGTATAATCATCATCTCTCTGTCTCTTTCTATGGCCTACCTCTATTTTTTCTAATATCCTCAGTTCCCAACATTATCTCTCTTCCCTAGTACACACTTCCATTTTTCCTTCCCTCCAAAATCTATACAATCTGACTTGTCTTACTTGAGAGGAGGAGAGAGAGAGGAGGGATTCAAGTTTAAAAGCTGGTCAGAGAGATAAAGAGACGGAGGAGGGATGAAGGGAAGGCATATGAATAAAAAATGGAATACTCAAAGTGATGAAAAATCTATCGAAAATTGGGAATATAGTGAATTGCAAGTTTTCAGAGTGAGATTGTGTGTGTGTGTGGAGAGGGAGAGGAGGAGGAGGAATGAGAACATTTTCATCTTGCCAGTTTCACTCTTTTCCCCCTCCTCCTCCATCACAAAAGTGTATAGAAATGAGAACTATGAAAGAATCAAATGTCTTCATGTCTCTACATGTGGGTTTGGTTTCTTGTGTGCAAAAAAAAGTGCAGAAGCTATTGAATGACTTTTTGTTGGATTTGCTGCCCTCCTCATCCTCTCTCCTCTCTCTGAGAGATGTATATACTCCTGGCATGTCATGGGATGCCATGCCATTCTGTCTCTCTCTCTCTCTGCCATGTGATGGGATGTTCCAACATATTACATACACACACACACTGTAGACTGTAGTAGTAGTCAATGTTGTGAATCCCGCATTTGTCTTTCGCAAGTTTTCTCTTTTCCCTCTTGTACATAACAACGTGTACACATTGTGTATTGTACATGTGGGTTATGTACATTTGTACACAGAGAGAGAGAGAGAGAGATGCTAGTGTAATATACATACAATGGCTCTCTACTTATTCCATTCTTACAGGGAGTCTGTTTGTGCACGGACCATGGCATGGTGGCTGGGAAGAGAGAGATAGAGAAATGGTTCGTCATCATCACCATCATCATGATCCTCTGTATACACTCTTCCTCCTCCTCCTCCTCCCTCTACCCTTCTCTCCAAATCCTCAAGCCTTCCAAATCAAAAAGAAGGGAATAGAGAGGGAGCTAAAGAAAAGATATATGGCACGGCACACACAACTCTCACCCACCGTACATATGGAATGATAGACACTCCTACATGTACGTGTACAGTACTTTTCTCTATTACCATCACCATGGAACTGACAAATGGAGGGAAATGCCTGTAAGAACCCCACTAGACTTTTTTTTAAAAAACATTTTTCTTGAGCCCAGCTTATACTCTACTCTATAAAGGAGCTAGGAAGGCAGCTTTGGGTCACATGAGCCTACCCCTCTCTTTCTCTCCCTCCTTTTCTCTCTCTCTCTCACCAATTGACGCAATTGATAGTGAAAAAAGTATATATTTCATCTCGTCCACACATCAATTCTCCCATTCTTTCCTCTCTCTCTCCTTCTCTCCTTCCCTCCTTCACCCCCACAACATTTCCATATAAGAATCAACAACATCCCCTCCGTCCGTCTCTCTCTTTTCTTATTTTTTATATTAACCCACCATCGGGACGTAGCACAACAGAGAAAAGTGTATTGGAGTGTGCATCTCAGTCCACTGTTACGTAACTTACGTACCAGTGGCCTTCACTTCTTTTTTCACTTTCTCTCACCAAAAGGAGAGAGTGTTCTACAGCATTAGGGGCAATAGTGTAAAAAAAATAGGGAATACAAAAAAAATTTTCTTCAACTCTCTCGAGAGTCCCGATAATCCACCATTGGTAGCAGTGTAAACATTTCTACTACTACCGCTGCTGTTGCTACTTCCATGTGCTCTGTTACTGACCATCAGTTTCCGTGTGGTTTGTGCGGAGAGAGAAGAGGAGGGGAGAACTTTCTCATTTTTTCACCCACTTTCTCCCTCCCTTTCTCTATCCGTTGTCACGTTGTTTGGGAGAATAAAAACGCTCATCGTTCATTCCGTTTCAAGTCTACTTTTCACTTTCACTCCTCTCATCCTCCTTCCTCGAATAGAAATAGTAAAATATATTACAGTCACAGTTGACATGAGGTCCAACCTCAACTACAATTGTACAAGAGAAAAACAAGAGTTCCAAAAAAAGACTTTTGCCCTCTTCTTCTGCTTATGTATAGTATGTATGTATTACTATGTATGTTTTTACAACAGTTGAAAAGAGTGGACAAAAAGTACACAGGAACTTCATGGGACAACTCTAGGGCTAATGGCTACATGGCAAACAGGGAGAATTGAAAAACAGAAGGACCACAGATACACTCGAAAGTTCCCCCAAAAATGTGTATATATTCTTTTGTGTGCATTTTTCTAGGATCAATTTTCCAGCCTGTTGGATAAAAGGGGTAGAATAGAAGAGTTGAGAGTGGCGAGTGGCCAACAACAAAGAGTAGAATTTAAATAAAATATGCAACAGCATGGACACAACCATCCGTTCCCTCCGTCCATCATGTGTCGTACAGTCCTTAATGTCAAAAAATAGTTGAGAGAGGAAGACAAGAGATCCCGATGAATTTCGGCATGAAAAGATGTGAATTTAGCAAGGCGAAAGAAAAAGAGAGAGTGTGTGTGAATGTGTATGTGTGTGTGGGGAATATTTACAATATTTATTTGTTTTTTCTCTCTCATTTTATGATCAAGCTTTTTGGATGGGGGCTTATGATTCAGAGCTACGACTATGGTTTTGCTGGGTATTGTTATGTTACAGTTTTCTTCTTGGTGTTGAGTCTACATACCTAAATTTTTTTGCATTATTTTTATGCTATCATATAAAGATGAGAGATTATAGGAGAGACAGAGGGAAAGGCGGAAGGTTAGTGCATATCTTCTTATATCTTTATCTCTATTGTCTCTCTTCCTCTCTCCCTTCTTTCTCTACACTATTTCTTCATGTAGCCAAAACTGAGTCAGCTATAATCGTAAAAATCTTATAGATAAAGATGTGAAATGTGGAGTAAAAAAGGGGAGAGAGAAAAGAGAGCGACAAAAAAATCCCGGACAGCGACAGCACGTGAGGATAAAGAGAAGGACTGAGATAAAATTTGAAATTCAACATCCATACATCCATACACACACACGTATAGTATACATAACAGAGAGTTAGAAATAGAGAGAGAGTCTTTCATACTCGTGAGAATAAGGACAAGGAAAGGATGTGCTTAAACTTGGATGCAGCTCTCTTTCTCCTTCATCTACTACGTACAAAGTGTATGCAAAAAATGCAAAAAGAAGAGAAAAAATTGTTTCATATCATCAGCAAACTTATTTTCTCTTCATAGTCTCTCTTCCTTCCCATGAACAGTCTCGACCATAATAGCATTCTGATATAGTATACAAGCATACACTTGTATACCGTATAGTTGCATAATAGAGCTGGAAGTCAAAATCAGGTTAATCTCTCCCATCCCCTAAAACCATTCCTTTCTATCCTTATTTCAATAGAGAATATCTCACTAAAATCTACAAAAGAAATCATTTAATTGTCATTACCAGTGTACTAACCGCGTATTTTGACTTCAAATTTTATTGGGGCTTCAGTAAAAGGAAGAATGAGAGAAGGTTACACTTACAATGTATGACTAAGGAAACATTAGATTTAGCCTGGCCTTGAATGGACTCTATAATATTTATCCGATATATTGTATGGTACAAATCCTGGATCGACTGTGTAACCATCTCTCCCCAAATATGTGCATATCATGATTTTGAAACTTTACGGTATGCTGTGTGTAAATATGCATACTCTAATCCATAGCTTTGTGTGTGTGTGTGGAAGGTCCATTTTCTCATTTTTATTCTTTTCCCAGATTCCTTACAACAATATACAGAGAAGAAGAAAGGGAAAAAGGGAAGACGTGTGTGTGTGTTGTCCTTGTCTCCTTTCCATATTTACTATCCTCCGGTAAATAATGGTTTTTTTGTGAGAGAAGAAATCAAAGAATGAAGTAAAAAAGGGGGGAGGAGGGGAGTGAATTGTGTTGGACACAAATTTATGCTCATCCACTCGACTTTGTGTGTGATTAAACTTGGCCTGGTTATCGTCTATTTTTTGATGAAAAGGTAGAATTGAGACTAGCAAGTAGGTTACCCTTGAGGAGGAAAGGAGGAGGAGGGGAAAAAACCATTTATAGGGGAAATTAAAAATAGTGGGTTACCTCCACTGTATATCATTCACTGGGTGGACTAACGTTATGCTCCTTGGTTACACACATGCATATAGATATAGACAATCAAATGACATGTTGTTGATTCTTCAGTTTCCTCCCAAACGGACCACTGACAGTCAAAATTATATGTACACACCCCAACACTGTACACTATCCACACATAGACACACACACATGCCTGTACCGGTACAGACAAACAGACCAAGTTAGTTCATCATTTATGGATGAATTTGAAAGTTTGACACTACCAACACACTCACACACCCATATGTTATGTACATTTATGTACACACGACCCTCCTCCTCCTCTACCTTGGTCTGGGCCTGTGCCTGTGTAGCTCCCTATTTTCTTGATGTTGTCGTCAGGAAATTGGGGAGTCATGAAACGGGAAGGTAGGTATGTGTATCATTGGATGTGTGTACAAAACCAAAAAAAGACCTTTCTCTCTCTCTATCTTTCTCCCTGTGTGTGTCTGTTATGCATACCTATGACTATTTTCATCAGACTGTGTGAACACGCAAGAACGACTGTGACTCCTCCACTCCGGTCATGTAACTTGTGTGTGTGAGAGAGAGAGAGAGAGAGAGAAAGAAAGAGAGGAAGGGAGAAAGGACGGAGAAGTTGACAGTAAAAGTTACACAATGTTTCTCTCCCAACATCTCGAAATTGTGACGGAATGAACGGAATGGAAAGCCTATGGCCCATTCCCTTTTTTTCCCTTGGTCCTTTGCTTTTGACTGTACTCACAATCATGTAGGCGGCTTCAGTCATGTATATACGGAGGAAGAGAGAGAGAGAATGTGGATTGCTCGGAAAAGACTTTCACCCTCCGTGATAATTCACACATATCAAGACTCCCTTTGTGCTTCCTTTTATTTTACTTTCACATCCGCCTCACCGCACTACATCCACACTATTTTTGGAAGGTAAAATTCCAATTGCAATGTACACGGCGGACTGTGCTAATATTGAGTGAGGGTGTGTGTGTGCTCGTGTGTGTGTGTGTTTCAACAAAGGTCACATTGTTTTACTCCTTTTTCTATTTGATCCATCTTCCAAGTTTACATTTCCCCTCTCTTTTCCTAACTTTCCTCCACTTTCTCTCTCCTCGATGGTCGGGTGGAGAAAAGTTTGTATTCTCAGTGGATGTAGTAAAGGGGAACCTTCTGGTTAATAACACCCAAAAAACAAAGAGTTTGTCACTCTCTTTCCCCCTTGCATTTTTTAGACACTGCGGTTGAGGTTTACGGCTTCCGTGTATTCTCCTCCATTTCTAATGTGTATCAAAATGTAATGCACACACACACACACAAAGAACACACATCGCATCACATAATGTTCACATAATAGGTAAAAATAGGAAGTGTAGAGAGAACATGTGTGTGTGTGTTTGTGGATGCGGATGTTTTTTGACAAACTTAATGTAATGGACGGCGAGTTGCACTTGTGTCAGCGTCCACATTCATCCATGTATACAAAAAGGCCAATGGAGAAATGGAGAGATGACAATGTCCAGAGAATCTACACCACCTTCTCACTTTCTCTATTACTGTTGCTGACGTATCTCTTACCCTGTGGTACGGTAACTCTAGAGAGCGAAAATAAAAAAGGAGAGAGAGAGATAGACAGAAGTGTACAGAATCCTCCAGGAATCCCATAAAAGTCCGAACTGGCTTAGACAGGGACACTAAAAGCCCTGTTGTGTGATTGCCATTGTGCTCCCACTAAACCATCACAACTAGGAAATACACAATCCTCTCTCTCTTTTTTTTCTTCCCTTCTCTTCTCTTTTTCTACTTTTAAGAGTAACGGCAAGAATCTTTCAGCATTCTCCTCCTCCTTCGTTTCTTACATTACGTATTTTCCAGGCTCATCCTTATCTCCTCTCACAACCCAAAGATCTTCATCCTCCTTCATACTTATTCTTTCACTCACTCTCTCTCTTTTCTGTCTCCATTTAATTGCAGACATGGGAAGACAGAGTGTACAGAATTCCTCGAATAAAATTAGTCATAGGCGTCTGCATTGAATCAAATCTGAGTCTCATGGGATCTCCCCCCAATATACACATACACAAACTCCCTTTCTCTTTCACAAGAGAAAGCAAAAGGGAAAGTAGACAAGGAAGGTTCTGCTGTACACTAATCCTTTAACATATTGCTGGTGCTGTAGTACACACAATAAAATGCACAAAAGAATTGTAAGTGTGGAACCCATTATCTTGACAGCTCTTGTTTATTGAGCAATAAATCTTGGAGAAAGATTAACTCATTTTTAATTGACAAGATTAATCAATAATTTACAATTCTCCGTAATATTTTTTTTAAAAAAATAAAATTTCGTAGAAACTACATTAATACGTCACTCTTTATTTCTTCCCATCACAATTCTTGGTCTTGACAAACCCTAACAGAGACGGTTGTGATTTTTTGCGCATTTTACTCTGAACATTACATGCCATGTACATATATACATGTAATGGATATCTCGGATTTTGCAAGGGATTTCTGCACATTTTTAAGTAAAGTGAATGTTCCCTCGTCACTATACTGCATAAATTGCTGTATTGTATACTCCGTATGTAATGTATTGCAGCCACTGTTTGTATACTTTTACCTTGTTTTGTGTATTCAAAGCATGGTCTGCTTTCTTTTAATTTTTTCTTTCGGTGGGCGGGGAATAACAGAAAATGAAAAGTAAATACAGAGGGTAGCTCCCGGTTATTCAATCAATTTGACGTGACTACCAATTTTTCCTTTCGTGCGGGGAGTAAGGGAAAAAATGGGTCTTGAAGCTTGACCCTTTAAGGGTGCACCTAACAAAAATTCAGAATATTGTGACCTCCGCCCCTCTCAACACGGTTACCTTAAAACGGTAGGTCGTGTCCCTTAATTGTTCCATGTGGATTTTTGAATGTGATGACCTCATGATCGGTCAACAATATAAAAGTTGAGCTGAGATCATTGTACAAGAAGGTAGAGACCATGATTTTGTGATATTTTTGAGTTATGAGACCTTAAGAGGTCAAGCTTCATCACTGCAAAAAGCAGTACAGTTAAAAGTGATCAAATAACCAAGAGTTACCCTCTGTACTGCATCCTATCTTTTCCTACACTCTTCTTCTACATTTCTCAATTCTCTCCACACGAATATATATATGTGTATGTATGTATCAATAATTTATGAGTGCACTTGACTACCCTTGGGAATGGGAGTTGTTTCCCTCAGCCATGTCCATGCCATGCTTTCTCACTCTTGGAATATGCAGAGAAGTAGGAGAAAATATAATCATGTTTTTGTTTTTTCTTCTCTCTCCCTCTCTTCTCTCCTCTCACTTTCACTTGCTCTCTCTCCCTCTTCTGTATGTATCCCTCCATTTACGTACATCATCCATCTTTTCATAATTATTAAGAGTGCTCAGCGTTCGTTGAATTCATGACTGTGAACTCAACCCTAGTTTTTCTTTTTCTCTCTCTCTCTCTTTTCTCTTTCTCCTGATCCCTAAGAATCTTCTCTTTTTCTTCAAGAAAAAATGTTGAAATGAAGTGGAGTATTTTTCTCTCTTCTTCTACTTTTGGGATTTTTTTCCCGTGTAAATCGCGGCACTCCTCTCAAAGTTTCAAAGACATTCTTGAGCTTCTGATGTACTACAAAACAAGAAGGATTGAGTGTTTGAGAGAGAGAGAAAACTACTGATTGTACGGCTTCTTTTATACTCAAGATTGTGTGGGTATGGGTAGAAAGACGTAGGGGATGGTTGAAGAGTAGATAAAAAGAAAGGATACACTAACATGCATAAGTTACCCGTATTTTCACACATACAAACCAGAATTTTATACAATTCAATAGAATTCCAAGGATGAAGATAGCCTGGAGGTACAAACAAATAAGCCTTTCCTCTGTCTCTCTATCTTCCTCCTTTCTATCACTCCGTTTTTCTCCCCCGCAAAAAACTACTTTCCTAAAGCAAGAGGTTCGAAAGGAGAAGTAACTTGAACTATCCGAGTGAAGAAAAGAAAGGGAGAGAAGATCAGGGTAACAAGAAGAAGGAAAATGCATTGGGAAATTACACAAAGAGGAAGGGGATGTATTCTAATATTATAATCACGGAACGATCATCAAATTTTAAAACTATCTTGCCTATAAAATTTCGCAAGGATATTACATGATTTTTTGTTTTTGTTGTGAAGAAAATTTTTGGAAATATCAAGGATTTTAAAGCTCCAAATGGTTAATTTTGACCACAACATTATTGCAGATGGCAACACACTTAGGAAAATATGTTGGGTGGATGTGGAATAAAATTCTTTACAATTTCATTTTCTCATTGATTAAAAAAAGTTAATTTTAAAACTTTAGAAAACTTTAGATTAAAAAAGAATTTCAAGGTTACTCTACGTCCATCTTCAAAATATAAAGGTTCAAATCGTATTTCTTTTAACAGGCTATACTTTAAAACACAGGGACAAACAGAAAGGACATTGTAAATTGAAAATAATGACAATTTACTGTAGAACGATAAATGGATAAGTTAAATGGTGACACTGAAATAAATATCAGACTTTTAAAACATAGTTGGACAGCCCCCCAACTATTATCTCAGTTGAATTAAGTATAGGACTATATAAAGTAGTACAAAAGGGTCTAATTGAGGGTATGTACACTGACGTATACCTGAAAACTCGTGAGAACTAGAAATGTGGGTTAAATACCAACAATTTTTTTTAAAAAAATTGTGATCGATTGGGGAAAGGGGAAAGTGCGTACTGTCTCGCTGTCTACTATCAAAAGTTGAAGAAAGTCTATCCGTTCTCGTTTTGACTGAAAGACTGTCAAGTCAAACAATTTATTTCAAAAAAAGATATATCAAATATTAAAGTTTTTTTTATCAAAAAAAGGTGAAAGTTATAATGAAATTTTAATTTCGTCTCAAATATTACAATACATTAAAATGTCTGTGTTTGGTTGTTTGTGTGTCTGACTTTGTCAAATTTTTTGGATGGCTGCTTAGCAGTCACTAAAAAATCCAACTCTTGTAATCTATATAATAATAATAGAGAACCAAGTTTAGCTCCCCCCATTCTTTCCCTTCTATATTCATTTTCTTGTTCTTAGTAGTCTCTTAAATCCCTTCTTTCAGCCAAAAATAGTGTCTATGTGCTGGTACCACACACACAAACACACCCACCCCTTCACTTCGTGTGTCTGCTTATGCAAACTTGTGGCTTTCCTACAAAACACATGAACTTTCACCTCAACTTCCTTTTCCTTTTCATCCAACTTTTTCTCCTTGCATCTTCATCTCAATTTGTTTATATTCCTCTAATATCTATATCCACACGCAGACACACACAAAGATTGAGAGAGAATACGAGGAAGGGAGGAAGGGAAACAGTTCAATAAGTCTGGCATTCCCTCTCTCTCTCTCTCCTTCTCTTCATGATGGTTGTCTTCAGAACGGAAAAGACCCGTCTTCCACTTCCTAACCTTTGCTCTTTTCCCTTGGGGAGAATGAGATGGTATGCCGTGTGTGTGTGTGTGTGTGCCTGCCGTGCCTCCACCATCATCACACACTCCTAATACTACTGTAGATTCTTCCCTCCTTCCGTACAAATAGAACTGTTGCTTTCTCCTCCAGCCTCCTCCAACCTACCTTGCTCAATCTAACGAAAAATTACTCCTTTCCTTTTCCCACCCCACACACACACACGGAGAGACGGCATACACGCCAGCCAAGAACACACACTCCCTTTCCCTCCCCTTTTCTTTCTACAGTACCCCATAAAAAGTTTAAATTTAAATTAATTTCCTTTACAAGGTGGTCCGAGCCTCACTCATTATGTCATCCGCTCCACTGCCTAATGAAATCAAAAAATGGAAATGAGTCAACCAAATTTTCTCTCTTTTTTTCCTTCCTCACTTTCTCTATCCTATTTTCTCTCTCCTTTATTCCATTCCTTTCCATTCTCGTCCCTCTACCTCTATGTCCTCATTCTATCTCCCATGGCCTCCAGTACCATGTGCAAATAGCGTCACACTCTTTATTAAATGTAGTATGTACAGAGTTGTGACAGCCCTGTCAACGAAACAAGTGAGGCATTTATTTTAAACTTTGTTAAAAAAGGAGTCGAGTCGAGTGGGGACAAAGACGAGAAAGAAAAAGTACTCTATTTCTATTTTGGGGAAAGGAGAGGAAAGAAATTCAAAAACCTGGAATAGCTCCTGTGTGTTTTTTTTAATAAAAAAAACTTTCACCCAAAATAATCAACGCTTTAAAAAAATATTTATTTTTGCACCATGTTTTCAAATTCGTACAATATTTTGAAAATTCGAATCCATTGACCCAGACAGGGAGAGCCGAATTTATTTATAGAGATCCGAGTGGAAGCTTACAGCACAAAATGTCCCGATAATTCCCAATTCCATTCCCATGTCCACAAATTCCTGTGCAACGTTCACTACCTGTTTTCTTTTCCAGTGAGTGTGCATGTGTGTGTTTTGGGACTGAAGAGGTGGCAAAATACGTCAATCACGTGATGTGTGACTGTCAGTCCCTGCATTGCGTTCATCCTCCTCCTCTACTTTCCCCTCTCTCGAATCCTTCACATTTCTCAAAAATCCACTGCAAAATCCTGTCACCCTAAGCTATGTACTACAGCGTACTTTACTTGTATCCTGAGTGGAAGGTAAAGCACTCACTTTGTGTGATGAGCCCAGCTCAAGTGTCTTTTTTGGGGAGCTGGCAAACTTTTTCTTATTTTTTCTAGTGTATTTGTGCATGCCAGAAAAAAAATCATGTTATTATTTCTCATTGCCCATGTATTCACTGCATGCATTTCTGTGTATTTGGGGCTTGTGTGGTTGTGTTCTTGTCAGGAACAGTCGTGTGTGTGTGTAGATTTGTTATGTATAGAATTTTGACTGCTATAAATCTTTCTCCACTTTTCTCTTCAACTTTCACCCGTGTTGTTTCCACTGTCATTCTTCCTTTGTGCTGTAGTCCACACCCGTGTATGTGAGAGTTTATATGATTAATTGTGAACGTTTTTCTTTTTTCTAGATACTCTCCTCCTCTTAGTCCCTTGATTTCCATGTGTATGTGTGTGTGGATTAAATCCAATCTTACCTTTTACCGTGCAAAATGTTAGAGGTACATTTTGTTTAAAAAAACGGGTGGATTTTAAATAATTTCCTCCACACTCACACTAACCGAACAAAGAGAAGAGAAAGGGGTGTGAAAGTTGGAAATGGATTCAATGTATAATAATATCATGGCGGGTGAAATACATAAATTACAGAGTGAAGTGGGGTGATGGGGAAAATTGCAAGAAAAGAAAGTTGGCTACCCGGAACAATGATGTTATATAAACATTCTTTATATCTGTATAATTTTCCTCCTTTCCCTCGCCCCCCTCCCTCCGCTTTCTCCACTTTCACATTAGCATAAAAATGGATATTATTATAATGAGTGCAGTGTCCGTGTGGGTGTGTGTGTGTGAGAGAGAAAGTCTCCCTTCATCTTCTTTTCGTTATTATTTCTTTCATTCTTATTACACTGGCGGGCAGGGTCGGGGAGGAAGGCTTTAGCCTCAGCTTTTTCTATTAAATGTTTCCATGTAAAAAGATTAGGACGAATAAAGCTCGTTTCAATATTCAGTTTTCCTTTGTGTGTGTGGATCACACAAGATGTAAGATGGAGGGGAGGGGAAGGGAGGGTGGGTGGTTGTGAGGGTAAGAAAGATGTGTATGGAATCTGTATTCATCATCACCACAGTGTGGTATGTGCATAATATTAAAAAGAAATATGTGATCCCCTTTGGTGTTGTATAACACGGAGTAAAGTTACAACCATAAAGTTATACTCATATTGATGTTTTTATAAGAAGGGGGAAAGTCAAGGAGAAGGAGAAAGAAGGGAAAGAGGATGAAAGACTGTGCTCAGAATGAGCTAATCATGAGACTGTGGTGAATTTTTAATTTTGAGAAAGGGGCTTTGGGGTGCTATTCAGACCACTGCTCATTTTTCTCTTCCGGTAGGTCATGAAGAGATTATAAGGTGTTGCGGGTAAGATTGTGTCACCGCAGAGCTCCCTTCAACTCCAACTCCCGGGCTGTATAGTGTATACTTTGGGGGGCTGTTTAGTAACAAAGTCAGGAAAAATTTGTATAATAATAATAATAATAGTTAATTTATTATGTTACATCTTAACTCTCCTTCATCCTTTTGCCCAATTCTTTACAAAGAAAAGGAAGGAGCCATTTTCGGAGGCATGAAATCTTTTCCCTGTTCATTCATTTCACGCAGACACTTTCACCTAGGAAGAGTCAAGGGTGGCGGTTAACCTCAACCAAAATTTTAATCATAATCGTGATTTTTGAACATTCCTCTATAGTACTCGATAACGTGGTCATGTTCAAACAGTTTTGAGGGTTAACATTTGAGAAGTTGAACAGCAGTCTTAATTTGTAGTGTGGTTCCTTCGAAAGGAATATAATAATCATTGGTCTAAGAGCGGTGCTTTCACTTTTCCAAATCTCTCTCTCTCTCTCTCTCTCTCTCGAAGATTACTTGAGCCAGGATATAATTAATTACGAGCTAAAAGTTGTAAAACTTACTAGTGCTAATGTTCAGAGAATAATGGGACGTTGAGGGACATATCGTTGAGATGTAGTTAACAAGGTGGTTAAATTAATTGATATATTTTGTACTCCAAGGACTTGCTACAAATTTTCGGAATTACGTGAAAAAATTTTCTACACTTTGAAACTTCTTTTTGGCAATCAGAAATGTGTTAAGTAAAACAAGAAAACTATTAAAGAGATGTAGTAGTTTAGATGAGAAGTTTAAACGATTCTTTGCTTTTATTATATTTATATACCCTCGCTATTACTTGTTAATTGGAATTTCACAATTAAAACAATATTATGTCACAACAGAGAATTGTCCTTCCAGTAAAGTTAATTGTGTTTTCTCTCTGTCTGTTCTATTCGTACTTCTACTGTAAAATGATTCTGAAAATAGAAATTATGCGGCTGTGGGTCTCAACATGAAATTTTTGAGACTCTCTCTCTCTCTCAAAGTTATGTAAAACTCCACACGTCACCTCCGGCTTTTGACTATGAATATTATTGTTTGGGTGCAAACTTCCCACACCCACTGCACAAACACACAGTCAATATATTATTGTCATTCAGGGCTATTTCAAATCGTCGCCTCATTACGAAATATGTCGTTTATTTTCTTTTGATCAATAGTCCTGGTCACACAAACACAGACACACACACTGAAACCCGAGTCACTAATTAATTTCAGTTGTCATTTGAATTGTGAGTGTGGAAGAGGAGGAGGAGGAGGAGAGGTGGAAGACAATAGGGCAGAAGATAATATGAACGGATTAGAAATTC
Source organism: Pygmarrhopalites habei (assembly GCA_009870185.1). Classification (NCBI taxonomy): domain Eukaryota; kingdom Metazoa; phylum Arthropoda; class Collembola; order Symphypleona; family Arrhopalitidae; genus Pygmarrhopalites; species Pygmarrhopalites habei. The sequence continues at coordinate 6,091 of WJFB01000859.1, read as the reverse complement.
CTTTGATAGTCCTCTCTCAAAACAAATTTTTCCCTTTCCGCCGTTTGTACTCCTCTGGATTTTTCACCTACTCGCACACACTCACCACACTTGAAATTCCTTGGATCCTGGAGGTTTTTCCAATTATTTTGGGAATATCACCCGAATCGTGTCCTTTACATTCATACAATGTATGTCAGACTGTAGTACACACCGTATTTATATTTCCTTTTCATTCCACATCATTAAATACAGCCCTGGCTCACTGTCTGTGTTTGTACTATTAAATGTGGGCTGAGTGCATTTGTGCGTGAATTCCTCTGACTAACAGGCTTCAACTAAATTTTTGATATATCGATCCAAACACCTGTACAGTTTAAAATTAGAACTAAAAAAGATTTCATAGAAATATTAAGAGAGTTATTATTGTGACTAGAGTAGTACTTAGAGTACATTCACATTTGAATAAGAATATCAAAGATGAAGGAGAGGAAGAGAGAGAGAGAGATAGGAAACTATAACTTCCAAGTCTGGACCACCGCCAGCCAATGCCTCTTCTCAAAATTGCTGATTAATATTTAACGAGATTTATAATTCAATGCGATGAAACTACCGAGAGTAATTTCAAATCCTCCATTCTTCAAACATACATCTTCATTTCTCATTGTGTGCGTGTGTGTAGACTGTGGACCGACACAATTTAGCATACGGCCATATGAATTCTATTCTCAGAATATCTTTTGCGCAATTTATTCTTCGACACACACACACACACATGAAGAGAGTTGTAGAATTTCATTCTCCAAGAAAATCGTCATTATAGTGTAATATGGGTTAAAGACATGGAACTAATGGAACTGATGCCTCTTTTAAATTCAAAGATCAGAGAGAGAGGAAGCGAGAGGAGGAGAAAAGTCTTTCCCAGTTTAAAAAAAAGACAAAAGAAGGTATAATGTAAAAGTTGTGTCAAGTTCAACCTACACACAGCAACTACATACTACATACAGAGTAACTGTACAATGCTCAAATGTACGGGTAAAATGTGCTGTTTGCAGATGACCCTGAGACAATGTTTTAAAAAGAGAATTCTAAAGTTAATTTCACTTTTAATGGGCCATTTTCATTCCCTACCTTTTTTTTTCCTCTCACTTGTTCCTCCTTCCTCCTTTCGTCCTCGAGTTTCTCTTTGAGTGGGGACCGGGAACAAAATTTTAGTCTTTCATAAAAGAAGAGAGGAACATGTATCAAGTACAGTCCTTGTTAATGTACGTGAAGGTCTATAAACATGAGAATGATGATGATGGTAAAGGAGTTGGAGGAGGAGATAAAAAATTGATATATGGGACAAAAAGACCCACAGAGCACAAAGCGGAGAGAGAGAAAAAGGAATTTATAATAGATGAGTACACACAACACGCACACACACACGTCTATTCCTAATACATAATGTTTAATATTTTCTATTTTTGTATTGATGATGGGGGGTGGGGATAGGTTACGGCAACTTGACACCTGGAACTGTCATTGGAAAGCTGCTCATAATTCCATATGGGTTTCTGGGCTGTGCAGGTCTTTGAAAAATTATATATTTACCCATATGTAATATAATAGGAAGATATAGTAGGAGACACATTTTAGTTAATTTATCACATATGCTATTTGAATTATGATGATACTTGGGACGCATTTGACTGTCATTTTTAATAATGTATGTGTACAATTTTGATTTTTTTTGCCCAACTTTTCTAATGGGGGGATTCCGGATTTGGATCGTGTGACTCTCTCTCTCTCTCTCTCTGTGTAGGCGGTCTACTCTTTTTCAATCTTTTTCTCGAGAGAATAATAACGTTTCTAGCAACTTGTATGCGATTTTATCGAATTCAAAGACAAAAACGTCGTCCTTTCATCTACCGTGGAGCGAGTAAGGATGGGAAAAATAATGAAATGTGGGGTGGAGGAGTCGGCGGTGGTGGGGGTGGTCGTCGAACTTCTCATTCTTCTGTGGAAAATGGCTCAACCATTGAGGAAGCTGACTGGAAGCCCTCGGTGTATTGGGTAATTAAATTGATAGTGTATACATTAAACATTTTCAATTATAATCATATTTTTAGATTGTTGTACATGCGACTTATCTTTTATTCTTATATTATGCACTCCCACTTTAACACAGGTTATGTTATGCCTTTTCATCATGTCAGCCATCGTAATCTTCTCTGCTGGAGCTATTTTCCGTTACATGGAGGGCTGGACATATGTAGAGTCACTCTATTTCTGTTTTGCCTCTTTTGCAACGGTAAGTGTTAATCTCAACATCATTTCCCTCAGGTTACAAATATTTGCACCTGAAAACAGTCGAACGACAAGTGTCATTACTAATGTGCACGCAAGTCGTGCAGTCATTTATTTGACTGTACATTTACACTTTACGCTACTCTGGTATTTTAGATTGGCTTTGGAGACTTGGTACTCTTGCAAAAAGAAAATTACCATTCACTCGTGTATGTGGAGACTTTGTACCGGATCGGTGCATTTGTCATCACGGTAATATCCATGCAAATCTCTCTCAATGAAATTTTATGTCTTCATATCATATGGATCCTCTCTCTTTCCCATTCATGGTAATGTCAAGAGAGAGAAAGTGTGTGTGTGTAAAATTGGTTTTTTGACATTGGTTTTCGATATAGGTATTCGGCTGCTGTTGTATTTACTCCCTCTTAAATGTCACATCTATTTTAATTAAACAAAGGTAGTTAAATTTTTTTATTATCCATTTGTTCGCAATGTAGTCGTGGAGAGGAGACAATGAAAACCTATTTTTATCCCTAGAGCAATGCTATCTAATGTGGAATTATGTATCTATTTTTATTTAACATGGTCCGATCCTCCTACAACAACAACAACAACAAAAGTTTGAATTGGATAATAAAAGGGATGGATTGTCAGTGTTGTTTCGCTTGGTGTCAATGTTCTTCAGCGTCAATCCGAAGACGTTTTTCAGCTCGAAGGAGTCGGAGAAAGCGCCGGGTTGTTGGGGGGAGTCGAAACAGTGCAGGAGGAAACTTCCCTATTTCCGGCCTCAAGAAATTCAGTTTAAAAAGTAGTGGAGACAGTGGAGGGAATAATACGACTACGAATGGAAATAGTGCCAATATGGATTTTGATGAAAGACGATGTTCGGGAGAGATGTTGTCAATACCCCGGGAACTAAATAGTAAAGTCTCTCTGGCTGTGATGCAGAAACGATTGTATGAGACAGCTCATAATCGCTCTTCAAATTATGACACTGAGTCTCGACAGACATTTAGCGCTACTTCAATTGGTATGTACAACTTTCACTTATTATTTGCGTAGATCCAGCTAAATATCATCAAAGATTCCTCATTTTACATCGGAGAAGGAAATTAAAACTCTTTTTGTCATCTATTTTTTATGTAGGTCCTTTGGCCATCGTAACTGAGAAACTGGGAGATCATAGCCTTCACGGATATAACTAAGAAAAAAAAGTCGTACCTTCACTTTCCCCTTGTCCCATGTCTACCCCGATACTATTATTACGATGCACACTCTTTGTGTCAATAAAAATGAAAAAAACCTTCTTTCGCCCTTTTACTCACGTCCGAAGGACTTCTACACATACACACATATTAGGTATATTCTACTATCCTGTATGTAAATGACAGACAAAAGAGTCGAAAGTACTTATAGTGTGTAGAATTAATTTCATAAAAAAAATAATCACACTATCTAGATCCAACAGTGTACTCTGTACTTATTATACAAATACCTATACACAGACACACCTCCTAAATACACACTTAAATATATCAAAAAAAAATTCTTGTTGATATTTTTTTGGTTGATGTAAAATATCATACACACATTATATGATATGATTATTACACTATATCATAGAATTTTACATTTGTTAAACGTACGACGATATTATAGTATTTTTAATCAAGTTGTCTATTTCTCGAATATTATAATAATACGTATAGTATATACTATATTAAATGTATATGAACACGATGAATCAAAGTTGTCGACTAAAATTGTATTAATATATATAAAATATAAATGCAGAATGCACAATATATAAATAAATAATATTTAAAAATACCAAAAAATCCGAGGTATAATTTTGCCGACAGTCGCTTTCAAACATGATAAGTCAACACAAATTTAAAATAAACACGGGAAAGGGAAAAGAGAGAAACTATTTATAGGAGGAAAGAGAAAAGTGATGTGGATGTGAGAGTCGTAGGAGAGGATTTAAATTATTTAACTGTAATGAGGGAATGAGTAAGAGAGGAAGAGAGAGGCTGGGTGAATTGGATGATAGGAACAACTGTAATTCATTGAAACTCTATTAAACTTTGATGATGGGATCGGAGAGAGAGAGAGTAGAAATTCCAACGGTAACTTGTTTTTTCTCCTCTCAAAGTTAGAAAAAATAGAGGAAAAAACAGTGTGAGTAGTACATGTGCAGCAAAAGTAAATAATGAGACCAGGAGGAGAGGACGTGAGCAAAAGTTCTCTCTCTTTTGCCAATGGAGTAAGTAGAAAGTTGACAGGTCGTACAGAAATCATGGAGCATTGAGCCACATTATTTATATGAAGACCAGCAGAGGATGTCTATAGAAAAGACTTGGCACATTTGTAACCTGTGTGTGTGTGTGTACTGTGTATGTACACTTGCAAGCTCTCCATACATGAATCAATTTGTTCGACAAGGCTTTTTTTACATTTTCGACATTTAGATAATCGATTTGTGTAGTGTTATCCGTCTGGACTACTGGAGTACTATCTGAATGGACGTTTATAGAAACCAGAAAAATTCGATACTTTGAACAGACCCTATCCAATATCCATCCACCGATGTCCCTGAAAAGCCTGGACTATTATTATAATGTAAATTCTTTTGTAGAAGAAACGGAACTGCTAACCCCTTGAATCTGTACAGTCACCATCAACAATGGCCATCGTGTCACTGTGTGTATGGAACCTTTCATCCTTTTCGTGACTATAACATAATTCAACTAATCAGAATATCAAAATGTATAAAAATAACGATCCACGACAGTCAATTTTCAAGAAACCTAACACTGTGTCAACATCATGTACCATTATTATTACATTTCACTGAATTTTTACAAATCCAACACGGAAAGGCAAAGGATGGTGAAAGGAAGGAACCTGGACTTTGTATATTTTCTCCATTTATCGATCATCAACTTTCTCTCTTTTTTTTACCTACTGAAAATTCACATTCAATATTCAATATTGCTAAAAAATTTTTGTCCAGGAAAATCCAATTATTTTTTAGTGTAGATAGTACATAGTGATATCTACAATAATAATCTGAATAATCTACTTTCTTGTCAGTAACAAAATGAAACTGACATGTATTTTCCCAATCACCCTAGTTTTATAATCACAATATTTTCATTCACAATTGTTGACACAGTAGTCCTACTTGAACAAAAAGCTTTCACCGCCGCCATCACTGTTTCCAGTTATATTTTGTGATGACCTAACTGTGACCTTTTGAGCAAAAGAAAGTACATTTTACAAGGTTCTGCATGCTAGAACTCCTTGTCTGCCTGGGAAATTCATACAACTGTGACGTAAAAACAGAGATCAGAGAAAGCACATGAAAATTTCTTTGAAAGAAAATGAGTAGTTGCATTTATCTCGGTCCCAGTCGCTAGTATCCATTGCGATATACATATATGATGAAAGTCTCGTGGACCAAAGTCTGCTACTTTTATCTTTAATTGTAATTTAACTTCCCTACTCGTCAATGTTGCTTGTCGCGATCGATCATCAGGGGTCCAGCAGATCATCACCTACCGGAAAGTGTGTCGCACACTCATCATATTCTGTCACATTGCAGGTAATAACAACAATAACAATACAATACACACAATTTTGTGCAAATCTTATTTACCTTGCATTTTTCATTCAACGTCAAATACTTTCAATTTAATTAACTATTCAGCCTGCTACTATTACAACTTCTACAATTCAGTTGCCAACAACAACTACCCTTGCCTTGACTGAACAGTCATCATCATCCTCAGTGATTAATCCGGTCGTACCTTTACCAACA
>WJFB01000858.1:0-44831 GCA_009870185.1 Pygmarrhopalites habei | reverse complement strand
TGATGCCAATTACAGACTAAATTAATTCTATTAATTTAGCATGGATTAATCTTATGCTTAGTTAGCATAAAATCATCCACGTCGATATCGTATGATAGGATATTGTCACATCCTATTGTATCATCTCAATAGAATGTGCTATGTAATATCCTATTACAATTATATTATAAGATATTGATTACAAATCATGGATAATTTTAACAGGTATAAGTGCGGATAAAATGTAAATAATGTAAGGAGAAATAGAGAGAAAGGAGGGAAAATCCAGAGAGTATTTTGCATGTGTTTAAATGGCCCACGAGCCACTTAATAAAACCTAATGCCTAATATGAGGGAGGGGGAGGAAATGGTTGTAGCATTGGCATAGCAAATTGTCGAGTGTTTAATAATTGACGGGGGAAAATTTTGGTTGTTTCATAATTAAATAATGACAGAGCAGAGACAAGAGAGGTAGAAATGGAGGGACAAAAGAGACACAGAGAATATGTAAAATAAAGGGAAATCTTAGTAGTATTATGTAACAAGAGGGAATATTTTGACGACCTTCCAATACACACTTTCGATATAATGTCCGATTAAACCCACACACACATACACATGGGTGAGTCATACAAAATTTCCCTTTATTCCTATCACAATAGTGCAGTGCATGGCTCGGCTCGTGGAAAGTATTTAAATATTTATTAGGAAACATACGGGAAGACTCCATATATCCCTCTCCTCCCCGCTCTCTCTCTCTCCCTCTCTCTGACACACACACGTACAGTGGTCTCCTTAGCTTGTCATTTATCGGACAGGAAGTGAAGTTTGATTGGAATATCAATTTCTCAGGATTTATTCACGATCCTTTAATTACGGACAAATTTATCTCTAATTTTTCACATAACGAGGAAAATCATTCTACTTTTCGTATACGTGCGTCGCGTCGGACATACGCAATGGTCTTTCATTCATCAAAACCCAGATGATTGGATAATTAGCTTAATGGTGTGCTCCCATTTTCATGTCAAAGATCTCATGATTTCAAAAAAGGATTCATAATTAATGTCATAATTTGACTCCCCCTCGGTAGTCTATTTCATGAAAAATAGTCGTCATTCTTTATCCCATTAAATTGTAAATACACAGCACAGAACTGTGGAACAACCACCAAATATCCATGTTTAGAAAATCGGGATCGAAATTTATATTTGATAGCATAAATAACAAAATATGGATTTTTTGAGATGAGGGGAGATTAGAATAAAATGTTTGAGGATAATTTATAAATCTCTTATTTTATATCATGATTTTTCTCCAGTCTTTGTTTTCTTTTTTTTGGGCTCATTTCCTTCCGTCCTTCGTCTCAAGTATCACAGCGAGTGACCCTGGGTCTCTGTAATAATTTTGATGAAATGTTTCAGCCTTCAATACAATAAAATGTGCGGCATGTACAACACACACACACACAAAAAACATACACACACTCACTAAAGAAAGAGAAAGGGAGAGAGACGAGGGGGTGTAATCAAACGGCAGGGCGGAAGTGATCGATTGGACAAAATTCTATGTATTTAAAAAAATGTTTGATGTGGGGAGAGTCCGGAGATATTCTACAGGATAAATACTAATAATATTGAAAATTATAGGTTCCATCTCAAATCATACGTTTCTTTCCTCAATTTCCCTTCCCCTTCTTAACCATGCGAGGGCATGCATAGTAGTAGAGTAGAATAGTATGGAGTAAGAGAAAAAATACTGGAAAAGTTACATTTGAGCCACAACTCATCTTTTTGACATGCCTCCCTCCCTCACGTGTCTCCTTGTTCGGGGAAAATAAAGGATTAAATCAAAAAAAATTCTCTCTCTTCGTCTCCCTCATTTAACAATGTGTATTTATAAAAATATATATTTAAAAAATTTAAAATCAACTCTAACTAAAAAATAGATGACTGTTTTTAAAAAGATTGCTCAAAAACTTTATTTCCTACTGGAAAAAAGGGATGAAGCTACTCGAGACAGATGTGGCTTTCTTGTTCAATGAATTTCTATGGGATCTTTCCATGCCCAAATGATTTCTCAAGTACTCCTACTCTACTCTCCACTACGACGTACTTTTCTCTTCACTTTCACCACACATTAACATTATATGCTCTTTATTACGTGGTTCTTGGTTTTCAACTCCATCCTTGTCGGCTTCTTTATACTCATCACTTGAACATTCAAAGAGGAGGATGGGATTGCTTCAAAATTTATTTTTATTAAAGACAATATATACCAAGGAATATCCCCTCCAGTCCTCCTCTCCCCACCCCTCAACTTTCTCCCCTTTGTGTGTGAGTGAGTGTGCGTGAGGAAGAGGAGGGAGAGAGAATTAAAATTGCAAATTAAAAATAATTAACTCACAAACAGTCACCTCCTTCTTGACTCTCTCTCTGTCTCTCCTCCCCTTAGAATTTCATGGGCTTTTGTTTTTGTTGAAAGCTTCAAGATTTCCTCAGTCTAATTTTCAAGTCTTAATTTAATCCTCCTTTTTTGAAGGAGAGAGAGAGATGGAACAAAGCTCTTCTCTGCTTTGGTTCCTCTCTTGTTTGTGGTGGCCGTAAGCTTTCACAAAAACCACACACACAAATTCTCAATTGATTATCTCCGTCGTTAAGAAACTTTACTGGGGAGGAAAGATACACACACACACACACACTCAGTCAAAATTAACTGTACAGGAAACACAAAGAAACAGGGAAATTCTGTGGATTGTTTTGGTCCAATCATATTTTACATCATCTTTATACATGTGTGTGTATTGTATGCGTGTGTGTGGTCCACATAAAGTATATATTTCGTTGTTTTTGTGCTACTACGCTTCAGATCATTATTAATCAATACATTGTACCACGGAGCAATATATTTTTTTACCTCAAGAATGTTTAATTGAGTACGCAAAGGAATGTATGGGAGAAAATTTGCTTTCACTTTTCCCCTACTCTCCTTTCCTTTCATTCCCCAGCCAGTCGCATAAAAGTGCGGACAAAATTGAGGGCAGTGGGTCGTCGGACCAGAATCACAATTATTTGCGAATTTGAGGATGTACTCTCCTTTTCCCCTTGATAGCTGAAAGGAGGTTGACTATCCGCAGAATAAAGAAGAGTGCACTGCAGTTTTCTGTGTATGACTGCTATGCAATTAATCATAGTAGAATGAATTGTAGTGTAAGATAATTATTGCCCACCGGCACCGCACACACACACACACACTTTGGATATTAATAGCCAGAGATTTAGAGAGTTGAGCCAAGCAGAAAGAAAGGTAATGAAGAAAATTTTGAGGGGCGGGGAGTGTGGACAACCCTAAACTTTGTACAATTTGTGTGTATGTTTCTATTATTATTTTATGATGAGGTGTGTGATGGGAATAAATATAAATGAAGAGAGAAGGAAAAAAAACTTTTTTTGTGGCATACTACTCGCTCTCGCTGAATACTCAAGGTATGGAGGTGATGATGGTGGTTGGTGTAGTCCACAATTTTTACGACCCAATTATAGACATGGCCATGGCAACTCCATTACCTAGGCTACCTTTTAGTTTGAAAGGAAAAACAGGAGAATGAGGACAAGGACCACCACATACAAACATACACACACACAAATACACATCCATGGAGAACTACCTGGAGAAATGAGGTTTTGCGTTTACTTTTAAAAAGTTGCATCCACTTTCCCTAGTACATGTGTTGTTGAGAATACTTTGGACTACTAGACATGGACACCCTCCTGGACATGCAAAGTATTTAATGACGTCCTCATGACTTTTCCCCCCTCCGTCCTTCACGGTGAAAGTAGGAAATCTACTTTCAAAATCGTGTATGACCCTCTCCCCTCTTTCTCTTCCTCCTCCACCATCCTCTGCAAGTCTTTTACAAGGTTTTACGACTCCATGCAATATTTGGCTATTTCCCCTGTTTTCTGGATATGTAAAGAAAACACGCAAAAATCACCTTGATCCGGGTCACTCGAAAATCTTTTTGGCAAGTTCACGTGACTCTTCCGAAAAACAATAATAACGAAAAAGGATAAAAAAGGACCACAACAAAGTTGATGGAGTGTTCACCCCAGTCACTCCCAGTTCGCAATAGTGCAATAGTACTTTAATCATAGATTGGCCATACTATTTCCTGAAATAATGTTTCCCCTTCATAAATTAAATTTTTTATGCAATTTTATTCATGAAAAGGCTAGACAGGATTTTACACACTCATATTCGTACTCTGACTCACCCAGAAACAGAGTGAGTGAGTGAGACAGATTATCTTTGGCACGTGACTCCAGTCATTTTCTCCCCGATTTTTGCACCGAAAAAACCAGCAGGTGACGAGGCCTCCACTCCACTTTTACTACAAACCAGGCTTGCGAGTAGTAGTAGAAAACCCACAGACTAGCAATTCAAGGAGACCACATGTGATTGTCCCGCCTCAAGTAGGCAAAGGTTAGACCGCGAATTGAAGTTTTCTCTACCTCTGTCTTTATTTTTGCCATGTTCAGCTCTCTCTCTCTCTCTCTCTCATCTATGGAAAGGGAAAGGGAAATGAAAATTATGCTTATTTTGGCTGGACTTTGTATGTGTGTCTCTCTCTCTGTGTACTCTACTCTACTGTGTGTGTGAGGGAGATATGAGGATGATAAGGACGTCTGTGTCCAGTTCCCAATATTCTGCTAAGTGCTTGTCTCCATACAAACCGTCATGTTAACACACACACTCCTCCGTGTGTGTGTGTGTTTTGTATATTATGTACACACATGCAAAGACTAAAAGCGGCCATGAGATTCTAGGCTCCCACTCTGGAGAGTCTCAAAATGTAATTTAGTTTGAAGGTACATAAAAGAGAGAGAAGAGGAGGAGGAGGGGACATGAATTTTGCATGTGGTTAGTGGCTACCTGGTTATTACACTGGCGACAGAGTGTCCAGGTAGGCTGGGATATGGACGAGGCCGAGGGCGAATAATAGAGCATCGATGACGGGGGGAAAACCCGCTTGTCATCACACACACACATTTGAGGCCATACTTTTTAGCACTCAAAGTTTGTCTGAAATAGCCTGTGCTGTATACACACACGTATTGTATATGGACGGCCGCTGGGTATGAGAAGGGAAAAAGTTTTTTTCCCTCTAATAATAATTGCAATTTAAAAAATATATGATAATTTTTATGAGGCCAGGAGAGTGTGTGCGAGTGTGTGCGTGTACGAGTGAAGTGTAATATAATCATCATAAGTTTGTCTATACGTACTCTCAGTGGAAAGAAAAAGGAAATTAAAAACAGGGGATCGTAGTGGGGGAGAGAGAGTGGAGAAAGGTACACACGCGAAAATCAAATTGGCACATGGTCTCCACTAAAATGATATGACTGGGAGTGAGACAGGTCCTCGCCAACCACATGCTCCTTTCAATTTTTTGCATAATGCAGTCTGTGCAGTCCTTCTCTCTCTGGCTAAATTTGTATTGCAAATTTTTTTATAACAACTTTGTCGACCTTTCCTTCTGGAAATGCTGAATTTTTTTTTGCATCCTCCTGCTTTCAAATGCATGTAAATGTATGATGCAAAGTTGTGTGTGGTTGAGTTTACCGCCAAAATATTTTGAACATTTTGCATATTTTGCATGATTCAAGATTAACGTTTCCGGTGGAAATGAAGTTCTCCCCTAATAAATTTATTCATTTAAATTGGAGTTAGGGACACGAGTGTAAAGTTTGGCAAAAAGTTTATTGTTGGTAACCTTCAAGTCATTCGGCGAATGAGGGAAAGAGGGAGATTTGAGGGAGCCAACTAATTAGCAATTTTAGCAAAGAAAGTTAATTTGAAAATGAGAGAAATTTGTCGAAATTTGTAGGACACAGAAGACGGAAGTTTATTTATATCTTAATTTTCAATTTAATTTACATAATAATGAGTTAATCTCTTTATTCTGGATCTACTGGATTTTCCGGAAAATACAGTTTGGTACAAAAAAATAAAGTGGAAAGTCCTCCACATGAACACACAAGCGCACTCTTCTCACTTGAATACTATTTTGATTTAAAAAATTGTAAACCTCCCACACCCTCCAAAATATGTTTTGAGAGAGAAAGAGAGAAGGGGAGGGGGTAGTTGCATCTGCCTCCATCTTCTCTGCTGTTGGATGCTCCTCGCAGCTTGTCACTTCTATGAAGATGAATGAGGGGACTCCTCGTTGTATTTTTTATTATAAGCTGACACAAGCCAAGATCATGTCCTGTAATTAGCTCTGAACGTATAATGTTATGTACGACCCCTTTTGACTCCCACTCTCTCTCACTCTCTTTTATTTATTAGACCAGAAGCTACCAGCTCCTGCACACACAGATTATAGCTCATGCTTTATTCCATCTTCATCTCATTCAGTCAATCTAATTAAGATGTAAGATAAGACTCTCCTTTGTCTCTCTCTCTCTCTCTCTCTTTATTTGTTTGTGTGGAGTTGGGACTGAGTGGCTGGACCACCAAGATTTTTGTCTGCATCTTTGTCATAATGTAATGACGACTCTTACACACACTCACACACACTCTCATTCAAAGCATGGATGGATGAAGCTTTAGTAAGTCACAAAATCAAAATTTACATTAACAGCTTTCAATTCCAAGCTGCACATTACGACATGATCTTTTTTTTTTCTCTCTCTCTCTCTCTCCCTCTCAAATCATCCCCTCGTAAGCGAGACGACGGACACAAAATATTGAAAAATGAGAATCGAAACGTGTGTACGTGTGTGTGTGAGGCTGGTGCTGTTGGTACATGGAATACAAAGTTTTTCATTTAGACGGATTAAAGTGTATGAAATTAAATTTGTTGTGTGAGAGAGAGGAGTGTGTAGTATGTAGCAGAAGGACTACCCTCTCACGTGTTCCCAGCTAAAGAGAGAAGAGAGATGTACACACACGGCGGCAGGGCAGAAGAGAGAGAGAGGGGGAAAGAGTTGAAATTTATCGGTGAAAAGACAATTTATCCGGAGGTGGAAGGAGGAAGGAGGAAAGGAGAGACGAGAGGGACCGTTAAATGAACGGGATGGGTTGTTGTGGATATATGGACCATGAAATTCATCAAGGTAAAGGCAAAGAAGGCCATTAGATAGACAGAGACAGAGCAGATGTTTGCCTTCTGATGGGAACTCCCAGCCCAAAACGCTCCACTCCATCTCTACTTCTCTACCGTACGAAACTGAGGACTCTCCTTTTAAACACATCATCCAAAAGTGTAGAAGAGACAAATTGACATGGATTTAAATACAAAGTGTACGGTAATGTTGTAGTTGTACTTTGAGTCTTGTGCCCGTATGTCTTTCAGCCCCTGGAACACTTTCACTTGACTTTGCCTGTTCCGAATGGTGTAGGATATGGACAGTACATTGTTATCAATGGTGGATTATATTACATGTTATGGCCACCACCGAGACGAGCTAAAGTCTAAATGACAATGAGCTAAACACAGGGATCATCATCTTCTTGATGTGAAATTAGTCGACTGAAATTTTCGACACACACACACAATTTTAGATATACTCTCTCTTTTCTCTCTCTCTCCATATTATACGACGATGTATGTACTTCCACGCACATTGTCTGTATTTACAACTCTGCCTAATCGTTCCCCCACCTCCCCTGCTTCCTTGTCCCTGTTTTTTGTTTTAGTTGTGAACCTTGCCTACACTTTGTGTTTGTGTGGAGCATTTTGTCTCTGTCTTTGTCCCTTGAGAATTTTTTTGGGCTGTATCTGTGTTCCTGCCTCTGTCTATCGGTAGTAGTAGTGTGGCCCACGGGCTCCACTTTGTGTTCTCTGTCCACGTGGGCCATTCGTCTTTTCGACCATTAATTAATCTGTGGGGGGAATCCATACAAATGCGTGTGTGTGTGTGTGATATGCGTGAGTGGAGGAGGAATTACTGTGAATAGGAAATGTTTTGTGTGTGTGTGTGTATGTGTATGTGTGATGGGGATGGGAGTTGAACAACCCTGCAGTTTTGGATTACAGTATCCAAAGTTTTGAGATGGATAGAGGAGGGGGGAAGGGGGTTTGGTAAATTTATTGAAATATTTTGAAGAGATATAATAATACAAGAATTTTGAAAGAGAGAGAGAAATATTTTATATAAAAAAATATGTGCGGGGGTGAGAGAGGACTGTTTATTTATTTTGAGGCTGGAGGGATGAAGAATAATGAGCAATTCTTTGTTTGTTTGGGGAGTTCGCCGAGCTAATTTTGGAGCAGCTGAAATTCTTAACAAGTGTCAAGGGACTTTTTTTTATGACTGGGATTTTGACGGAGCAAAGGATATTACACACACACACACATACTAATATGTAGACTCATACAAACCACAAATATACATAGTAGACACCAAAATAGACTTTCTCAATAAACACACGCGTGTACACTACTTTGACCCAAAGGTCATTTTGAAAAAGCCATGACCCACAATCAACTCCGACTCAAAATATTCACCAAATTAGTTTCCAACATTCTTCCAGTGTCTGTGTGTGTGTGTGTGTGTGTGTGTTTTCACCGAAGGAGAATGAGAAAACTATTGGGGAATTTACACAACATTTTTATATGGTTCCTTGAGGAACAAAACTTTCATAATAGTCTTCCCTCTCTATGCTTCTATCCAATGTATGCATAATGTGTAGTAAAAAATTCCATCAATAATTCCAGGAAAGAATATAGAACTCTGAAACTTTTCCACTCTCTCTTTAGAGAGAGGGAGAGAGAGAGACTTGATTCTTTCCTTCCCCAATCGTTGATCATTGAATTATCCTCGTTTTCCCTCCATTTCCGGCCCATTCAACTCAACTTATGGTTTCCATCCTCATCCTCATTCTCCGGAGATTGTGTTGTCTACTCCCCCTCTTTAGCTCTCCTCCTCCTCTCTTTCATATCAATCTTGAATCAGTATGGGATTTTGATTCATTTAAATATTATCTCAACACTCCGAATTGGATTCCACACACACTCACTCTCACTCTCTTTCTCATGAAATGTGCAATAACACATCATTACTCATTTTCCTTCTTCCACTTCCCCTTGATCCCCTCTTCTCTCTTCCCTTCTCTGTTCACAGAGAAAAAGATACAGAAGGGTTTTTTTCCAAACCAAAAAAAAACTTGACATGCCAAAGAAATGGGAGGGCGGGGAAATTCTTCGGATATTTTTATTTTTCCCTTGTATTGTCTTGTTCTTTTTGGCCCTCCTCCCTTCTTCCCCTCCTCTCTCGTTGATGTATGGAGTGGGAATGTGGAGTGTGAGTGTCGCCTCTCCTTATTTATTTTGGCAAAACGAGTTGAGACATGTTACAAATTTTTTTTTTCTCTCTCTCTCTCTCTCTCTCTCTCTCTTCTTTCCTTTTTCTGCTATCTGGTTCTCTCTCTCTTTGTGTTGTTTTCATCGTTATCTACTGACTCATTCACCCGCACTTGTTTTCTCTCTCAAAAAATTCCAAGGAGCAATTTGGCCATTTTCTATGGAATTCAAAGACTAAAGTGTAGCTGCAAAACACACAAACACACACACACACCCAAAGTCCCAGACACCTTGAGGCACCTTTAATGAGGAATTTAGCAAAAGTTGTGTACGTGATGGTACATGCAGAGAGAGTGAGTGAGTTAAAAGAGACTTCCTTAGAAGGCGGAAAAAAATGAGGAAATGCGGGAAGAATGCGTGTAATGCTAATAAGGACGTCCCATCTTGTCTCGAGTCTCTCGAGACAAAAAAATATGGAAAAACGAGACTCTGAAAAAATTGTCTGACTGGAATATCCTTTAAAATTGATTTTTTTTTCTCTCTCTCTCTCTCTCTAGCCCTCCTTTCTGCGTGTGTCTGCTCTTGGAAAATTTAAGAAGGGCTTTAACACACGATCTGGATTTTGAACAAGGATTTTTAATTTGATTTTAAGGGATCCATGTAAAAGGAGAGGGAAGAGGAGAGTCGGGAATGATCAAAATTAAAAAATTTCTGTAGTATCTTTGACAGGGGTTGATAGGGGAAAGGATTGTCTATGGCGGGGGAAGACAAGGAGAGATTGTCTTTTTTTGTATTATGACTTTTATTAAGCTTCTCTTATTACTCCTTTCCGAAAAAAATGTCTCATTTTGAATGTAAAGCACGGAGTCTCAAGTCTCCCTCTCTGTCCCACAGAATTCCTTCTTGCACTACCCGGTTCGGATGTTCCAGTCCATCTTCCTCCTCCTATGCATTGTAATGAGAATACTTTTAATAATTGTGAATCAAAGAATTTTTTAAACGATTTGAGAATTTGTAATGCTTCGACACAGTTGGAAGATGAATGGATATCAATTTTTATTACACTACTGCCTTGAATGTGGATGTCAAGAATAAATGAGTGTAATTAGATTTATGGACAAAATTTTTGAAATTAAATTGAACTCGCAAAAATTGTGATGTATACCCATCATGTCTAACAGTAATTTCCTCCACTTCCTTTCACCCCCCGTAAAGATATTACACCAAGACACTCTAATCAATCAAAATTTCATTTCATCCTGCTAACTATCCCTTTCCCTGACTTTTGTTAACGATTAAATTTGTGAACTGCTGTCAAGTTGACAAAAATAAATTGAATGGATCTCCGTGCATTTTTCATTCTCTCTGTCTCCTCTCTGTGTCCGTAAAGAACCTACTTTCACCTGTTTTTGACCATGGCTAGTTTGGGCTCGTGTTAATTGAGTTGTGATTTCCCTTTTGCTCTCCCATCCTCCATGTACTTTATAATTTAAAATTATTGTCCATTATTTTGGTGTTACACAGGGTGTGTGCTGGAAGAAGTGAACGGAGTAATGGCCATGTCCTGTCCTGTGTGTGTGTGTGTGTCTTTCTCTTTCTCTCTCTCACTCTGTGGCGGCCCATGACCCATGAAAAGTTTCTCCAACTTGCTTTCCCCTCCAAACTGTGTGTGTATGGGTACGGAGTGCCAGAGTAGTTTGGAGGAATGAGGATTATTTTGTTGTAATTACATTCCGCCACACTTGAAAATACAAGAGAAAGAGAGAGAGAGAAGCGGGGGAATGGAGGAACAAAGTGACTCGGACTTGTAGAGTTGGAGTTTAGAATTCTACTGTTAATTTGTGAATTGTGAAAGGTTGGGAGGGAAAAGTGGGAAATATGGAGATGGAGACTCCAAACTTTATGCCTTCTATCCTCTTCCATCCTATATGGAAAGAGAGAGAGAGAGAGAGAGTGAGTGGGTGAGATAGTTGGATGAGAGGAGGGTAGGGAGTATGTGATGAGACTTGTAATTACGTTCATTAAATGTCTCCTATGCTTCTTGGGCTGAAGCTCAACTTTTTGTCCGTCTCCAACAGAGGCAGAGGAGGAGGAGGAGGAGAGAGTTGGGGGAAAAGACAGAGCGTAGGGTGCCCATCTAATGAAAACAAGGATGAAAGTTGAGACTCTTTGGCCTCACTCTCCTCCTTTTGTCACTACATATATCTGTTCCCTGTTGGCTTCAGATTAAATAGGATTTTCAGTTTCCCTCCAAAGTCAAGCCTCTTCCCTGCTTTCTCTCTCTCTGTATTACTATATTACATATAAAAAATCTGTCTATGGTCATCACATCATTTGATGACCATTTGACACACGCACTGCAGCCCGTCTTTTTTTGAACTACTGAGGTAGAGTCCTTCACTCTCCTCACATATACACATACGCTACTTCTATTGCTATTACTGGCTACTATCATATTAAGAGATCATTGAGAAATTGAAATTGGTAACGGGGAACGAATGAGAAGGGAGGGAAGTGGGTGGGGAAGATGGAGAAAATCAGTGAATAGAAAATTGAAGAGTACAGTCCGCCAATAAACACACACACAAAGATGGGTGCACACAGAGAGAGAGTACACACTAAAAAAGTTAAGGAAAAAAGCATCGGAGAGAGAGAGAGAGGAAGACGGAGATGGAAAAGATTTCAAAATGATGACATGGTTGAGTGAGAAAGCAGTGGCGGTGGTGTATATCGTCCATTCCATTCTTCCCTCCGTCTCTCTGTCTCTGTCTCTCTTGGACATGGAGTGCTATTACAATCTGTTATGTCCATAAGCCGGTACATAAATGTCCGTTGAATATTGGGACGGAACCATTGTTTGATCAATTGAATGAATACATGAGGATACCCCTCCTTTCCCTCCTACATCCCAATAACATCCCCCTTCCCTCCCTCCCAACTACGTCGTTCTATGTCTTTTTTTCCCTCATAGATATTCCTCTACCACCACTACTCCCACTAAAAGAGTGTGTGGTTGTATGTGAAGAAAAGAGAAGGTTCGGAATGACCCGACCCTTTTCCCCCACATCCCTCTCTCTCTCTCTTTCTCTCTCTGCGATAATCCCATTTACATCCCACTATTACACACACATAAACCGCCCACGTACAAACGTACAAAACATTATTGCTTCCTTGGTCCGTCAGTCATGACGACGACTGCCTCCCCTTGTACATATATACACAGTACAGTGTGTGTGTGGATGTATATGGCTATGTTTGGGGTGAAAACGAAAAATAGGGAATTATGGACTCCTTTATGACTCCACTAGAAATCTACTATTTACCATGTGACTGAAAAGCATCCACATCCACTTTTTTCCGTCCCTCTCCCTTTCTCGTCGTGTGTGGGAACTCTCGGAGAAAGCAGGGACGGGGGAGAAGGAGAAGAAGAGTGTGTATGTGGAAATGTACGTAGAAGGAAGGAGGCAATAGCAATAACAATAGAAAAAAACGACCCAGCTTCTGACTTGCCAATAACAACACCCCCACACTCCTCTCTCTTCCTCTCCTTACTCCCACTTTCATTACTTTACAAAGAGACTGTCTATCCTACCTGTCTGTCCTCTTTCCTCCCAAAAAAATCCATGTTATATGGAGACTAGGGGCAGCTTAGGAGGGGGAAGTGAAGGTAAAATTGTGCTAAAGTACGACTCAAAGTTGAATGTGAGGAGAGAATGAAAATAAAAAAATAGACGCGGTCAATTTTTCAAACTTTGATGATGTCTTGGTCCACGTGTCGGACAGTCATTCCTTTCTCTGGTTTTCACCCTACTCCTTTCTCCTCAATTCAACTCAACAACAAAATCAAATTTCGTTTGCTAGAATATCATGATCAGAGACCAAGAGACTTTGTTGTGGATTGTGGAGTACAGTACAAATTGTCAGAGAGTGTGAAGGAGTGAGTGGTGAATGAGGGAAAAAATGGGGAAAAAAAGAATGATAAACTGTCTTCCGGTTTCGAGAAGGACTTCACACCAATTTCTCAAGTTCATTGAGGCGAAGAGGGCTTGCCATTCAACTACTCCTTGCCCCTCATTGTATTCCATTGTATTGTACTTTTCCCCTCGATTGCAAGTGAAAATCTGTTGCATTACTTCCCACTCACTCTCTCCCTCCTCTCTCTCTCACTCTCTTTGTACGTGTATGTACGAAGTTTCTCTGGTTCGTAGCCTACAATTTCCACATACCGTCACCCTCATCATCTCCATCACCCTCTCGATCAGAAATCGCATCAGCTATCAAATGGCAATGGAACTCGTACTACGTCGAGACTTTCAAAAAGTCAAGAGAGAGGTTTTCTCTTTTTTCAATTTCCCTACCAAATGCCTCCGCGTGTCAATGTATGTACGACTACATTGTACATGATATAATATTGTATTATAGTCCAAATAAAATGGTGGGAACCACCCAAGAGTGAGCTTTTGGACTCGGAAAATGCGTTGAAATGACGATGGCAACTCTCAACAGTCAACCAACCTCTCTCTCTCTCTTTCTCTCTGAGGTCGTTTCCCTTCCCTTGCCTTGCCTTGACGTGTGAGTCTGTGCGTGTGATTTCTCTTTCACTGATCTCAAACTCCAAATGGGTGAGTATGAAGGAGAGAGTGAGAGTGTGTGTGTGTATGTGTGTGGTTGAAAGACCCATGCCAGTGCCAATGCCAACACAAGAAGCTTGTGATTACTTTTCTCATGTCCATAATATCAGTTTTGTGTGTGTGTTTGTATGTAAACTTGCCCTGTATTTTGATATTGACTTGCACAGCTGACTGCGTCTTTGACCGTCCAATCTGTGTGGATGTGGATATATGCATGAACGTGTGTGTGTGTGCTATGGAGTGGAATTTGAGTATATATCGAGTCAGGGAGAGAGAGAGAGTGATAGAGAGAAAGTATAGCAAATAGGGAAAGTTTGAAGGCTGAGGATTTGTGTACAAATGTGAGCTTTCTTTTGTCATGTCATAAATGAATAAAATGACTGTAAATGTTGGCCTGTCAAAGTGAAATCCCCTTAGTCGCTCACCAAAAACTACATTTTCCTTTCTCCCTATGATCCACACTCACACATGCAGGCACACACACACACAGTGAGTGAGAAAGGGAAAAAACGAGTATATAGATTTGTATGGATAGACCACATACTCTCTTTGTCCTCACATGAAGTCAATCGTGGTGGGAGAAAAATGGGTAGTCGGTTATAGTCTGCTTAATATATATTTTTTTCCAACTGTGGACAATCCTGTTGACAAGATCCAGATTCTTGTATTTTCAACCAATCAAAGAAATCAATAATCACAGTCAGCCACACCATCAACCTTACACACAACTCTCTACTGCCCGCTGAGCTCATTTCTCTATCATATTTTTGAGAGAGTCAAAGGGAAAACCTCAACTTCTCTCTCTCTCTCTATCTAGACTTCTCACAAAGTGTAACAATAAAAGTTACCACTTTGACTCGCTTAAAACGAACTTTTGTGTGTGTGTGTGTGTGTGGAAGAGAAGAAGGGCTCTATATACTCAGTTGCTTAAGAGTAAGAGTATAAACTAGATTTTTCCCCCTTTACCATATTCAATACAATATTTTTTTGTGGTCTGGATCTTGTGTGTGCCCACAACACACACACACACACACAGAATAAATAATGCAGGAGTTTTACAAGCTTTTTCTTCCCCACTCCGTCTCTTTGCCCTTCCCTCCCATTTTGAATGAGAGATGGGGAGTAGAGTAGAAAATTTTTTGAGAAATGTCAACGAGCTTTTGACAGGATTAATAGGAAAGGAAAATTTCTTGTCATCATCAACTAGTTAGACGGTAAAATGGACACACACAGTGACACACAAAAAAGAGAAGGAGAGAGAGAGGAAAGTTTTCAAAGAAGAGAGACAAAGTTAATTGAAGCATTTATAGTCCAGGGTCACAAATGAAATCATCCTTGTTCACCATCATTTATATGCTAATAATTTGTGGGAACTGAGAAGGAGAGACGAAAGTGGATGGAAAATGTGAGATGTGACTGAAAGGGGGATTCCAATGCAGATAAAATGTACAAAGATCCCACACACACACATACGCACAGATCAATGAAAGAGAGTCATTCAAGTGTTTAATAAATGCTCCTGGTGGTGGAGGGTAGGATATTTTCCGGAAAAAATCAAAATGTTCCTCCCAGTGGGAAAAATAAAGAAATGGGAAAATTGAGCAAATTATAACTTCATGAAGAAAATTACATAATCAAGATACAATTTTTTGTCTATTTTTGAATATGAATTGAATCATTTTGTGAAAAAAAGTTCCAATTTTGCCCACTTCCCAGTCAGATTTAGAGTTTGGAAAAAATCAATTTTCTTCACTGGGAATTTTCCACATTTATCCCACTGGGGTGGACCTCACTGGCGTGCCACCACTTGCATTAACATGGTCATTGCCTGTCACCAGTCATGTCCATATTATGACCAAACAGATGTGGAGACAGTTTGATAAGGATCCCACTCTTTTATATTCGAACAAACCCAGTTGAACCCCTCTCCCTCCTTCACTCTCACCCTCTCTGCGTATCTTGTCCTCATATTTACTCCACAATATGACAAGACATGAAATGGTCACTCTTTCTTTCTTCCTTCTTGACATTCAATGACATGTACACTGCCCACATAAATTTCCATATCTCCATTTAGAGCATCTTGTCGTTTTTTTTAAACTTTGACCTTCCATTTCATTCACAGGATATTTTCTGACAAA
The DNA here is from genome assembly GCA_009870185.1 of Pygmarrhopalites habei. NCBI lineage: Eukaryota > Metazoa > Arthropoda > Collembola > Symphypleona > Arrhopalitidae > Pygmarrhopalites > Pygmarrhopalites habei. Next base: position 28,773 of record WJFB01000858.1, on the reverse strand, counting down.
AAGTTATTCTCATAATTTATTTTTATTATTGTGGTGGTACATTTCCTCTGAAGTTGTGTACAACTATGCGAAATATAAAGGTATCATTGTAATGCTTAAGCGGTACAAAAAAATTCTGTAATTTTGTTCCTTTTCAAAAAAAATTAATTTGAAAGTCTCTCCAAGCACACAAAAAACAAAGAGTGTATAAATTATTATTCAAAATTGAGAAATGGGAAATATTGAGCTTAATATTAATCCTGCTAAGAAGAAGAGGAGGATGGTGTCATAATGAACTGTCAAAATTGTCATGAGGTAGACTATAGTCAGAATATTCTTTAGATTACACTCTTTCCTTTCTCCCTCACACACACACCACCACCACCACCACACAGAGTATTCGTGGGGCTAAGGTGTAGGGAGGCCTCGTCCCAGCAACAGCAGCCTCAGTTCAATGGCACGAGTATAATACACACTCTTTTCTTTACTTCCAAAGAGAGGGTGAGAAGTTTATAGAAAAGGTCCGATTGTTATACTCGAGAAAGTTGTTAGCACAAGCACACACACACACTCACTCTCACTCCTTTCCTCTCCTCTCCTTCTGTGCATACACGTCTAGAGCACATACACAAAATTTTATATAGAAGATAGAGAGATGGCAAAGATAGACACACACTCGCTCTCTCTCTCTCACTCACATGCATATTACATAAGAAGATGGGGAAGAGAAAGATCCCACGTGCCGCCAAAAACTGGCTGTGGATCGATACTTTTACTCGAGCTCTCCTCTCTCTCTCCTTCCCTCCTCTATCTTGCCTCTCTTTTTGGAGTTGCCCCTATTCTCTTTCTCTCTCTCACACCAACATTGTCGTACATAACCCCCACCATAATGTGTATAATAGTGGGAGAGAAAGAGAGAGAGGAGGGGGAGGATATAGGCAATAGCTGGGTTTCTTGTTTCTATTTCCCAGTACCCAGTACAATGGAGTAGAGGGGTAGAAGAGAGGGAAGAGAGGAAAAGCTGGAGGCTTGCTATAATAGCAGAGGTATAGACAAGACGGAAGTACAAGTCCCACTAACACCAGCACACACATACACATACACATACACAACGTTCCTCTCTTGCATCATGTCAAGTCATGGCAGGTTTCCTTCTCTCCCCTGTATATCTATGTGTGTGTGTTGGGTCTCCTCCACATTTTCTACATATAAATGTATGCTTGGCAATCCTTTGGGCATGTAAACATGCTTTGTGTGTACGGACATCAATAATTATTTGACTACTAAATGCGTCTAGAAATCATCCATCCCCTTTTCCTTTTCCCCACGTGTATATCTATGTATGTGAACACAGTCGTCGTATCATGGAAACTACAATTTACTGTCACACCATCCTCAAAGCTCATCTCATGTGTCGATGGAGGGAAACACATCAACTGTTTCCTTGTATTAGAATGGACGGTGGAGATGGGGGTATTGGGGAGGGAGGGGGAAAGGTGGGAAAGTTAGCAATCAACTGTGTGTCCGTAGTTTAGACTAAATGTACCTTGATGAAGGAAAGGGAGGAGGAGGAGGGGGTGCAAAGGAGGTGGGTAGTGGGAATTCAAAATTAAGTGAATGTAAATACAAAAAGAGATTTATGTCCCCCCACTGCTCTCTCCCTCTCCCTCTCTCTCTCTCTTATTATTATGTTTATACACCGAGCAACGTTATTGCCTTCTCTCACTCCCTGACACACACGCGTACAAGTCAAAGTGAAAGTAATAATGTCATATCAATTGTTATGGTGGAGTGAGAGAAGGGAGCACAGGTTGTGTAATGGCCAAATATATATCATATGGAGTTGTTGGGGAGACGGAGTAAAGATGAAGAGTGGAAAAGACAAAGAGAGAGTAAGAGAGAGAGAGAATTTTATGAATGTGGGCAAATGTGAAAATTCATTTTCATTTTGGTGGATTAGAGCGTACGCCCTCACAATGGTAATGGAAATGGTTTGTGTTTTGTTGTTACAAATGTGTAAAAGACTATGCAGTCCAGTTTGAGTTTCAGTTTGGTACAGTCTGATATGGTGTGTGTGGTGCAGGGGAAATACATTTTGGAAAGATACATTTAGACTGGCAATTCCCCACAGCTACATTATTTACTTAAATTGTTAATGTTGACTTGGACCCTATAATAGCAAAACTCTTTCCTTCTCTCTCTCTCTCTACAATTCATTCAAAAGTCTGTCTGACTGCCTCCCTCCTTTTGGTCTGACTCCCTGGTAACTTTGAGCGTCTTGCCCTCGTCCATGTCCATTACTGGCATCCGTGATGTGTGCCTGTGTGTATTTGATGAGAAGTATGAGGAAGTCTACCCAAACCTCCTCCACAATTTCCAAGTTTAATGATCACAAATGGAGAATAGTTTTGTCTTTGGGCAAAAAATGCGTGCGGGTGGGAGATTAAATTAACTTGTTTATCAAACAAGTTCAAGCACAAACACACACTCACATGCGTTAATCTGTAGTTCTAACCCAAATTGTAAAATTCTTTTCGACTCCAATCAATCGGATTAAAAGGAAATGAGGGGAAGAGGGGATTGAGGCAAGGGGACCAAGATGTACACTGCCACTGCAAAGTGTGTGATAAGGAATGCAGGTGTAATAATGGAGGAATACCGCTAACGATGAGAAGGTTCAATTTTAATTGATTATCAATTACTGTCCGAATCAGACTTAACACTTTGTAATGCATGTGTATTGGCACAATTCCTGATCCACTGCTGAACTGAATTTTATCCGCAATGTGGCAAAAGGGAGATGATAAAAAGGTCATTGACATTCCCAAACATTATTTACGTTTAAAGGAAACCAGAAGCGGAACTAGACAATGTTTTACGCCTCACAATGGCACAGGGTATATAAACAGATTGTGCATTGCAATAGAAAAAGGAAAAGATGCACAAAGTCAAAGTAATGAGACCGACTCTTTTGACGGCAAGTGCAACACACAGACACACACACTCTCTCCACAGTCACTCTCCACAAAATTCATGTTCCGTGTACACTGTACACTGTACAGTACAGTATGGCCATCCATATTGGTGCATTGTGTGTATATTTGGGAGGGGAAGGAAGGCGCCACTCTATTATTTGTTTGAGAAGGATGATATGAAATTAAGCGTGTCTATTATTAATTGTAGCGTAGAATGGGACGTAGAAGAGCTGCCGCCTCTTTCTCTTTTCTTTATCCATATCCGTACTCTACTGGACTGTACATATATTTTGGTTATGTTGTAAAATTTTGACTCTATTTGTTACAATGGAGATGATCCTTGGAGGAGTGAGAGTGACGGAGTTTGGCTGGAGACTGGAAGAGATGAGAGTGGCTTTGCCAGTGTACAAACAGAACGACTCATTGTTGATGAACATTGCCTTAATATTCATTTATCCATTCAGGTTCTGCTCTCTCTTCTCTACTAATAAATTATGTCGATTGTAAATTATATCTACATAATGTTATGGAGAATTTGTGTGTGTATGTAGTGTGTACTGTGTATGTAGGGCTGCTCTAGATTACTCTCACTAGAGAGAAGAAGAGTGAATGTGGTCCAAGTCAAGTGGATGGCTTGGCTGGCATAGTCAGAGGCAGTGGCAATGGTACAAGAGAAGTGGAGAGTGAATGAGTGCGTGCATTTCCTGTGTCCCATAATTACGTGATGATTACAAGCATTTATTTATTATGGCTCCATGCACTGATCGCTAGTGTCAGTGCCAGGACTATCTCTCTCTCTCTACTCCACTCCATAGTCATTATTATTATATACATGGTAGCCTTCCTTCCTTCCTGTGTTGGTACAAAGAAGTGGAGGGAGGGAGTAAACAGCAGCACCAGCTCATTCTATCATTATAATGATAACATTTATGTTAAGCAGTCAAAATTATATGGACACAACTAGATGACGAAAGAGAGAGAAGGAGAGAGAGAGAGAAAGGAAAAGTGTAGCTAACTTTCAGTGCAGAGATCATTTCACTTCAACTCCCCTACGATTCAACGATTCACACACACACACACACTACGCACAAAAGCTGGCAAGTCAGTTTGATACATTGTGCGTAAAAGTGCGTTGAACTTTGTACGTATGTATCCCGCGCACCCGCCTACTATCAGGGGTTACACCAGAACGAGAAGTGAAGGAGAAACACAGGATAAGAGAGAGAGAGAAAGATTCGAGATACCATGTGCCATTTACAGAATATAACGATGAGGAATTATAATCGTACTTCCTATCATCCTAGCGAATCTGTATCCTTAGCTACTCGGTCTCAATGTGTGTGTGTGTGTAAGCGAGAGAGAGAGAGAGGGGGGGGGAATAAAGCCAGGCAAGAGGGAGACGACTAATTTTTGAGCATTTTCCTCAAAATAGTTTATTTTGTCATCGACTCGATTTGGCCGTCACTCCTCTCTCCCTCCACCTTCACCTTCACCTGCACACACACAAACACACTTTCCTCCTGCGTCGGGGCTAACGTGAGATAAAGTTATTAGTCCATGTTAATTAGCTTCCTTCCATTGTGTTGTATGCAGAGAGAGTGAAGAGTGAAAAATGTTTGGCTAACTCAAACATCCAAAGCTGTTTCTCTGCACAAATAGACAGAGAGAGTGAAAATGAGGGGAAGTAAAGAGAGAAAAGTGTAGAATAACTGTAGACTGAAATTGAGATAAAGGAATGAGATTGCTACACACACACACACACATACACCCCCAACTACTTTACTATGTTCTACAGTTTTCAAGAACACCGTGAACGGATCAGGGTCTCTATAATATAACCCTAAATGGAGAGTCTTGGCTAGAACAGAGAATAAAGAGAGTGAGTGTGAGACGGGGAAGGTGGAGAGGAGGAAGAAAAAAACTTTTGCACTTGCTATTCATTTTTATAGGGATACGTGCAACACTACCATCACCACCACTACCATCATCTTATCATCGAAGAGACCGGAGCAAAAGATTAGAGGGGCATATGCCACAACTACAATTTATTTATTTCTGTTTGGGTTGTGGATGCACCGTGTGTGTGTTGCGCGTTTGTGTGAAAAAACGTCGGGAACAAGTCTAAGGTGGAAAGGGTACACACACACACGCAGAAAGGGAGAGAGTAGCATTTCTCGGCTTTTGATACTTACCACTATACTATCGAGGAAAAGTCATGGTTTTTAGAATGCAAGTATGCACAATAAAGCTTACATACGAGAATTCGCGTATAAGAAGACATAATATTGACTGAGATCTCTCCCCCTCCTCTCTCTCTCCTTCGCTCATTCAACAAGGTATAGGGGAAAGAGATTTTCAAAGATACGCTACATGTGTACTGTACATGGTTACACAGATCTATAGGAAGTAGGATGTCTGTACTACGACTCACCCCTCTCTCGTACTACCAGACTTTGTAGTAGTACAAAGTGTAGTAGTAAGGAAAAGAGAGCGGGAGTGAAACGGGAGAGAAGACTCTCTCTCTGACTGTACAACAAATGGATCCACGTGGCAGTCTGCCTTGAAAGCTTTTGCTTCCTTCTCACAGCCTATCGTTCTTGACATGCCATGCTCTTCTCCTTCTTACTTTTTCCTCTCTCTCTCCTTCTTTCTTCCTCACTCCCCCTTCTCTTCTCTACTTTGCTCTGCCATTCCTCAGGAATAATACAATATATTATGTATTCACGGGATGTACGAGCCTATGAAGGCCTCTTGTCTGTCGTCAGCGAATGTGGATGTGGAATGTGGATGGAAAAAGAAGAAAATTCAAACTGGCTTCTTCCCTCCCTCCTTCTCTTCTGCCTTTGCCTTCCCAAAGCCTCAAACCTATACTTACACACTATATCTATGTCTCTCCCAAATGTACACCCTCAACTACAATTTCTTTTACTTTAACATATTGTAAATTGTACGGTTACAGTTACACCAGTCACACACTGTAGTTATATAGTATTTATTTAAGGTAAACTACCCACATGTTATACACACACACACACACATTTCACTCCTTTCCTGGTGGTGGTTGGGACTAGTGGTGTTTGTCTAATGTAAGTGCAAATACTACTTGAAATTTCATTCATGTTTTATGCATTGCAATTTATTTATTGGATAAAATACACCCCACTCTCTCCCGCCACCAACCCAATAGCCAACCTTCTTTCCTCCTTTCTTCACAGGCGAACGCAACCTTTTAGGGTATTTAGATTTTTAAAGCGGATAATTTGCCAGTCTCTTACTCTAGTCTATGCACCATGCTATTTTCAATGTGAAATGCGTGCCAGTGGAAAACATATGACAACGAAATGGTCAGTCTGGAGGAGCAGACTGTATGTGTGTGTGAAAATCCTCAATCTGAAGAATTGTACATGTATGGAAGTTATTGGACCAACATTCAATTTCTGTAATGTAACATCCTAAATTTTTTTTCATATAATACCCTCTTAATATATTGCGTTCCCCTCCTCCCCCTCTATAGCTGAATGTGTTTAACATGGACAATGTTGCATATGTAGTTGTACTGTACAAGGTAAACAGATACACATAAATAGTTCACCCCGCCCCACAAAGAAAATACAAAACACACACAACCACACACACGTGCACACACAAAGAGTATCATTATGGTAGTCTCCTTGGGAAGTAACGAGAGTCTACACGGGAGAGTGGAACTCTACCTCTCTCTCTCTCTCTCTCTCATGTGTCGAGTTGTTAAGTTGATTGAAAAAAAAACGAAAGTAGAAACTAGAGAATAATATTCAAGACACTTTTCACTACAATGACCTTCCTCCCCTTAGAAGAGTTTAGGAGAGAGTGAGGGATACAGGGAAAAAGAGAGTCTTTTAAACAAGGTGTAATGCTCTGACTAGACTCTTTTTTAGTTTCTCCAAGACACTACTAACCTGTCATTCCATTAAGATATATTGGACATTTTACAAATATAAAAAAACTCAAGTGGATTTTCCATTCATTATTGATGTCCATGTGTGAGTGTGTGTGTTTGTCTTTTACCTTGTTTTGTCATTTGGACTACACCACGAGGGAAGGAAGGAGAAGAGGATGGAGTGAGTGATACTATACACCAAAACTCAGAGTTGAATGGACAATGTAGAGCTCTTGCATAGTGTAAGGTAAATTATTTACATAAATGCAAAACAAGTTCCAGCAACAGTCAAATTGTACACACAGTACGCACACACACACATACAAACACACAGAAAAAAACACAGTCGCTGTCTGTCTGTGACAATATTTTCAATCTTTGTCTATCGCATCATCATCATCCCAACCACAGTTGAATTCACTTGAGTGTCTCTCAAAAGCTCAGGGTTTTCTTTCTCTTCCCTTATCAAAAGGTGCTTCCTGATACATGCATAGCCCCACTTAACCTACACTCTGAGAATGTCCACACGGACGTCGAAACATGATCTCTTTTTCCCCCTTAGCTGATTATGTATGTGCGTGTGTGTGTGTGGATGGATGACAAAAAAATTGTCTCATATGAATGCGTCTCTTACATCCTTACTTGAACTAGCTCAACGTTGGAGTGGGGTGTGCGAGGATCGTTGTGTTTCTTCACGTCTTAAGTTTTACAATGTTCTACATCACTCCGCACCCAGGGATTTTGATTGAAAGGAATTACAAGAACAGACCGCAAGGAAAGTCTAGAGAGAGAGAGAAGTTCTCCCCTCCTTTTGCTCCATTCAAACCAAAATCAGACAAGGAACCCGGCCACTCTCCCTGTCTTTTTGATCTCGTCCCATCGGCCAACATTGGCATTGGCAGACATACAAATTAGGTTTGAGATGTTCCTGTTACTCTACTTTAGATGAAAAATCTATCTTGACATTCTCAGAGTGTTAATGTTGATGTGGCCCTACGGTTTTCTTTCTTTTCCCCCTATCTCACTCTCTCCGAGAAAAACACATGCGTTTTCAAGCTTGTGAAAAAAACCACTACCTCCCTCTCAGTTCTCCAACACACACAGAGCCAGTCTGACTCTTGTCTTGTTTTCTACTTTGTATGATCACACAGTCGTTTGTCTTTCTCACTCCAATTTCATTGACTTGAGCATGTAGAAAGCTTTTAATTTGGGTTTTCCTCTATCTATCCCATATGTATGAGCGTGTGTGTAGGATGTAAGGAGAAGAGTTTGGGTGCATAGCCATCCTCTGCACACACACACATTTCATACTTATCATTAGCTCATCATCATCTTCTTGATGATGGGTTGGGATAGACGTTGAGTGCATTTGTAGCCTAATATACTAATGGACAGTCATATTTTTCACTTATAATGGTTTTACTTCTTCCCCCCTTTCCTTCTCTTTCCTCTCTCTCTCTCTTTCTTCCACAATCCAGTCTCACACACTCCCCCAATCCGTAATTACTGAATGAGTCCCTCCTTGAACAAGAAGGGCAAAAAATAGGATTTTAATTGCAATCCGAGATCTCGACTCTCAATACTATTATTGAGTAGATGGAAAATACTCTTGTTTTTCTGCCCAACCAAGTGAAGCGTAGAAGAGGCTATGGAGTATTTACAGGAAAATTTTGCCCATTTGCCCCAATTGCCATTGTGTGAGGGAGAATGAGTGTGTGTGTGTGGAGAATGTGTGGATCTTTGTGTGTAGGTGCATGGACAAATGGAGAAATTGTGAGGATGAAAAGGAAGTCCCTACCACGCGTTCCTGCCCATCAAGACAACCTCAGAGAGTACATTTAAAGGGGGAAAAAATAGAGGGAGAAAAACATGAAGAGCCCAAGATTTCCAAGACACGTGATGATATAGTTCTATATAAGGAGAAAGAAAGACTGATGGAATGTAGTGCATTGGTAAGACGAAGGCACACACACTAGATAGATGGATGATATTTTCCTCCTGAGCTTTATTTTCGGATGAGATGAGATGCGTAGAGTGTGCGTGTGTGAGTGCGTTTCTGTACATGAGTATATATGAGTGTGTGCGGGAGTTGTCTAGTCATGATTAAACTTTGCTACAACTCTTCTTTTTCCTACTCTTTACTCCACGTAAGGCAAGAAAACAGAGACGGGGAAAAAAGGACGAGGTATGAGGAGGGGGAGGATTTTTGGGGATATACGCCTAAACTGTGGCCCGCTCTCTCTCTCTCTCCTCATTCAAAGATAAATGCGGGTTTGACTATAGCATTGATTGTTGTGAGTGTGAGAGAGTGAGAGTGTGTGTAGAGTATTTTGGCATGGCATTTTGGAGGGAGAATGAGTTCCTTGCCCTAAAACCATGTACAATATTAATATTACATGTTATGTTTTCTACGTATGTATGTACAGAGGGAGAGAGAGAGAGAGCCGGGGAGAAACCAGACAGCCAGACAGACAATGTAATAATACGAGGAAGTAGGGGAAAGAGAGAGAGGGGCTCTTCTCCAGCAAGACACATGCAGAAAAGTCGAGGCTGTGTGTGTGTGTGTGCTTGTGATGTTGATGTCTGCAGCGATGGTGTGTAGTGTGCGTACCATGCGTGAGTATGCACGTTTAAAGGGGGAAAAGGAGAAACGTGCGTAGGATGGAGAGAGAGACGGAGGGGATACACAGACGGAGAGAGAGAGACGAATGAAACGATCCAAAGTCGGCCATTCACCCCGGCCCAGCGTCAAAATAAATTCCCTGTGAATACTAGAGTACGCACGGCGTGTATACAAGGAGAGGGGAGCATGTGAGTGGCTGCGAATGGAGGCGTTTTTCCTGTTCTCCACGCGCACCATTTTCCCTCTCTTCCAAAACTCTTGACGTTCACAATTCGATTCAACAACAAATAAAATTCGAACAATTCTCCTTTCCGTCACTCAACGCTTCTTTTCTTCATTCTCCTTTTTTCCACAAATACTTTTGTGTGTTTGTGTGTGTGAGTCTGGGAAGGATGACTAATTAAACTCATTGACAAAATCCACACACACTCATTCTCGCGCCCTACCCTCCTTTAACTTGGTTTTTATTAAAGTCATGACAAAATTGGCGGGATTCGAGTAAAACTGTTTAGTCTACTCTTATTAATCCTATCCGCCCTCCACACACACATCAATACGCACGACATTGTGAAATGAAGGGCTATGAGAAGGAATTTGGGTTTTTGTGGAGACTCATCCAAACACACACGCACACACAGAAGAACTAAAGACCGATGGGGAAGAATAGGGAAAAGAAAAAGAATTGTTTATCCTTTGCATTACAAGTTGAGGAGAAAAGAAGACAAAGATGAGAAAGAGAGAAAGAAAGCGGTGAGAATAAAAGGAGAGTCAAAGAATAAGCAGAAGAAAAAGAAGAAGACGAAGAGGAGGAGGAGGTGAAAGGAACGTGGAGTCAAATGATATTTTATTGAGAAGAAAAAATTGAAAGCTGTCGACACTTTTTCATCGACCCAAAGCAAAAGCACACTGGCAAACCCGAGGAAGCAAAGAGGAGAGAGAGAGGAAGAGAGAGTCAGCCAGACATCTTTTTTTCTATTCTCATCTTCCTTCACTTCTACTATGCTCCATTTTCTATCTTTCTCTCTCTTCGTCTCTCTCCCTCTCTTCGCTCTTCTTTGCTGTCGATGACGATGACAGAGATCTAGACAGCTGTACAAGTCCGACTCTTCTCTCTTATACAGAGAATGAGTGAGAGAGAGAGGGAGAGGGAAGAAGGAGACATACCTTTCCTACATACAGAACAGAGAATGGAAAAGAGGGAAGACGTGCGAGGCACGTGACTCTACTATAGATAGATACGGGACCTCCGAGAGAAACTCTAGAGACAGTCGCTGACACGCTGATTCCAGCCCTCCACACACATTGTTGTATGCAAGGTCTCATATCAAAAATGTTGGCTATATATAAAAGTTAGGCGGGAAGACGCTCACACACACACACATGCAAAAAGGAGGGAGCTGTACACTGTACATTTATACTGGAATACTGGGAGGAAGATAGGATAGTAAAGCCAAAGCCAAAATCCCATGCCGATACTGAGAGGCCCAAAAGTGACGGCTAAAATTTTAGCAAGGATTTAACGTGAAACAACCCCAAGAGCATGGCATGGCGAGCACGAGCATGCACGAGATACCAGGAACGAGACAGACACTGTATGTACCATACATTTCTCCCCTCACACACACACACTCTCTCTCTTTCTCCCTCTTCCCCCTCTCTCTTTCATGGCAGGCTATAGATCCTATTATTTCTCCCGCTTTCCTCCTCCCGCCATCCCCCAGCTCTCCGAGTCTCGGGTAGTTCGTAGTAAAGTTGTGGCGGTCCTATGCTCACTATTTTTACTGTCTGAGAGAGACTGTATGTCTGTAACTTTGTGCAAGGTACTAGAGTGTGTGTGTGGGGGGGGGGAGATGGCGTAGATTTATGTCTATGTCTACATACAGAATAAATTACACTGTGTAGCCAGTGTTGATATATATGTTGCGTACAGTGCATGAAGCAGTATAGGAGGGAAAGGGAGGGAGAAAGATGCATATTAGCCACAAGCTCGATCAGGTCGTGTCTGTCCCGTAGTAGTAAGAGTAGTACGTAGTACAACCAGGAACATATAATTTCAGTCTAGGGCTCTTTTCTATACAAGGAAAAATACACAAGGAGACGTGCATAGCAGCAGAGGAGGGAAGCACGTGGCACACGCTTTTCTAGTTCCCCGACATGCTGAGATCGATAGCCGACTGTGTACTCCTACTCCTCCACTCTCACTCTCCCTTCTCTGGCTCTTCTTCTTCCCAGCCCTCTCTCTCTCTCTCTCTCTCCCATACAAACAGTGGGTGAAAGGATGGATAATAATATTGCGAGTGAAGCCTCAGAAAGAGCGCCAGAAAAAAACAACTTTCATTCAATCCAATCCTATAGACGACAACCCACGTTCTCCCCCTCTCCCTCTCTCCTTCCCTCTTTCTCTGTTATCAATGCTTAATTTATATACTCAAATTTTTTTCTTCTTTTCTTTTTTATCCGTCTAACCTTCCCGACTTAAATAGAATAGAAACTAAGAATTATTGGGAGAGTAGAAAGGGGAAACTTGAGAGGACAAAATTGTGATGGGGATTTGTGAGACTACGGATTGAAATTACAATTTTAATACACGTAATTGGATTTAAAATTACTAAATCGTACGTATCTTTTTGAACTACTGAAAGATGGCTTTGCATTTAATTTCAAAGGGTGAAAGTTTTACTCCAGTTAACCTGGGTTTAATGAATAGTTTACACCGCATTTCTCTGACGACTTTCGTCAGAGCAAAACATTCAATACACTTTATTTTGCTTGTTTTACATGAAAGGTTAAACTATTTTTATTTCAGAACAATATAAATGGATGCGTGTGATTCATGTAGGGGGGTATATGCCCTTTGACCCTTCCGACGCTGATCGACGTATCGCCCATCCTGGACAGTCCACGCCACGTTACGCTACAACCCGTAGTTTACTCGTGCTAGTACACATACACACACACGAAGCTGCAGCATTTTCTCAATGCGCGTAGATATCGTAGATTTTAGGATTGGATTGAATGGGAGGCCCTGCACAAGGGCTTCTCTCTCTTCCTTTCTTTAGTAAGTTTTTCCTTCAACTTTCAGGGGGGAGGTTGAGCAAGAAGTTGACTATATATTTCGCTCTGAGGTAGGATAAACTAGAGAAAAGGATGGATAGTAGGGGGAATGGCATGGCATGGGAAAAAATAATTTGGACACATATATATGTACTGACGTCAAAAGTTGCAGCGTAATAAAAACGGGGGGCAAAAAACGAGGAGAGAGCATGGACTGAGCCAAGGATTGACTGAGCAGAAGCCCGCCTTTTCTATACTAACAGAATGACAGAGTAGGAGAGAGAGTGAATGTGTGTGTAGACGGAGCGTCTTGTACTGGGGACATAGTCCGTGAAAAGACGTGCTTTGCCTTCTCTTTCTCTACATTGTGTGTGAGTGTGCGTGTGTGTGTGGAGAGAGAGAGAAAGCATGGGACGATAGACTAGTATAGGAGGGACTAGTATAAGAGTATGGATCCATTCTTGGTGAAAAGAGAAATGAAAGAGAAACCATCCATCCAGAGCTCTAGCCTCAAGTATCAAAGTACGGGGCTACACATACTTTCGCCAAGTGGAGGGAAAAGAAGGAGCAACTCAACTTTCTACATGTATTTTAAATGGACAAGAGTTCAAGGAACTTTTACTCTTGTGCTTGCATGGTATCGCATGGCGCGGAATAAGCAGACTGCTCAGTCTAACTTTTTCAGTTTACTCTGTGTGTGTGTGTGTGTGTGTTCCCTCCACTTTCACCAAAGCAGGTTGGTTATACATAAACGAGACCAACTATAAACTTATAGAATTACAATCTGTATTTTTAAAAGCCTTTCTTTCTTTCTCTTTCTCCTCCTTCCTTTCTCCACCAGCCAAGTTGTTGTGAAAGGATACAACTGCACTGTGGCATAGTACGTTTGTACCCAGTCACCTGAGCCCCTCTTTCCCCTCCTCCTCTGTCTTTCTCTCTCAAGTATAATGTACTGTCTATTTACGGACATTCCTCCCAGCCTATCTCAAGTTAGAACGCAGTCGGAAAAGTACTGTCTACATAATCTTCTGTCTGGAAATGGAATGTCTAGTTGTGTAGGAACAACAAAAAATTGTAGGTAGCCATAATTATGTAAAAGTCATTACTAGTGTTTTTGAAGTAACTGTAATTATAAATATTTTATAAAAGAAGATCTAGTTCACTTCCCACTCATCTTTCTCTATTCTGATTTCCATTTGTTTTTAGTTGGAAAATGGAATGAATTCTGTGGGAAGAGGATAAATAAATTCTATTTTTGTTTTCTCTTTGATAAAGGTCAATGAATTATTTATACTTTTCAAAGGGATGCGTGGGACTGAAAATTTTAGCTGGAATGCTTCCCATTTCAAAAATCACCAGGAAACCTTAAACATTATGGAAATATAGAAAAAAAATTTGTCGTCAAACTACGTTTAGCAAAATGACATTTATTCCACCAACGTCATTGAAAATATTAATATAAACTTTAACATTTGATCAATTTTTTGATGATCTAATAACTCAAGTTCTAATCATATTTTTTTGATTGAATTAGTTGTCTAAATTTTTATGAGTAGCTAATAGTTCAAGGGTAAATCAATTTCAATTATGTTCTATTATTATGACATATAAGGTGCTCATTAAATGACCTTGTGCTAAAAGGCAACTTAATTTGCTTGTGAAGTGAGTTTCTTCTTTGTATTTTTTAAGAAAAAATATTAAGAAATTAATTTCCATGATTAAAATCGAAAAAATTCTACTCCCTTTCTACTCTTTACAAATTCAAGTTCAAATCGCGCAAACTTTGCAAAAAACTGTTTTTCCTACTTTTTATCTTCATTCAATACAACTTTGAATTTCTGCTGATTTCCCCAGAAAAAAATACTGAGTAAATTTTCCACGTGAATTCTTTCTCAACAGTTGAGCCTTTTTACCATACAATCCATTCATCCATTTCACATTGTGGAGTCTCCGACATTCTCTCTTTCTCTCCCTCTCTCTCTAGTGACTATTTGTAACAAAATTCTTGATAAACTCCTTAGCCTCTGACGTCATCCTTGTGTATTTCTTATAAGGCTCAGCTCTCCCTCCCTCCCTGTCCCCTCTAGTTAGGCTATGCAAATATTATGAAGAATATAAAGAGGGAGAGAGAGAGACGAAGAGGAGGAAGGAGGGGAGAGGAGCTTTTATTTATTTACTTGGCCATTCATTCCTCTACAATGAGCTTCCACTTGACAACCAACAATCTGTCTTTCCCCTCTCCTATCTATATCTACACATCTAATATGTCCCTCAAAAGTGTAGAGAGAGTCAGTCCATATAAAATTCATACAATCCGCACAGCAAGCCAGTCTCTTTTGCAGTTTCCTCAAATTTTATAGCCAACTCAAAATACAAGGTAAAGACATTACCATTATATTTTCAAAGTCATAGTCAAAAGAGCGGCTACCTGCTCTACCCTCTTTTCTTCGTCTTCTTTTGACTTGACTGTGTGTGTACAGAGACTCTTTTCCTACGACACGTAATTCTGATGGTGAAAGATAGTATGATGATGAAGGACGAATGTGGATTGTCAATATACAAGGTGGACCTATAATAAATATTTAGAAGCCTCTTCTCTTGGGCTGACTGTGTGTGTGTGGAATTTATTTCAAAGGAGTCTACTGGTTGAAATTAGAGGAGGTTGTATATACTATTCATTGAGAGGGGGAGAAAGGAGGAGGGAGAAAAGTGGCAGCGGAAGCATTACATTTCATTTCTCAATGGCTCTTTTCCTTAATCGGCTCCTTTGACTTGAGCTTTTCCTTCTACTTTCCCTTCCCCTTCCATTTCATCAAGTGCAGTGTGTGTTTTAGGTCCTTGTCCTCCTTCCTATTAAGGACTTGCCTTTCTATCCTTGTAGCTCCTCTCTTCGTCTTTCTCTACATTTTGTCGTTGGATTGTGGAAACAATAAATTTATGCTTATTTATCATGAGGACTTCAAACAACTAATTTATCACAAGCTTATGCTTTCCATCCCACTATTTCCTCCCTCTTCCTAGTGGTGGCTTGTAACGACCCGCTCCCAGTCAATGGATCCAAGTGTACACAATTTTAATCTACATTCTGTCCAAAATATCCACGAACACACT
Organism: Pygmarrhopalites habei; assembly: GCA_009870185.1. Classification (NCBI taxonomy): domain Eukaryota; kingdom Metazoa; phylum Arthropoda; class Collembola; order Symphypleona; family Arrhopalitidae; genus Pygmarrhopalites; species Pygmarrhopalites habei. Next base: position 13,112 of record WJFB01000858.1, on the reverse strand, counting down.
CACATGTATCAAAATATAAAGGATGTTCCGCTAAGAAAGGGTTTCTCGAACAGTCCCACACGTTCAGTCAATTAATTTTATCCATGACAAATTAAAATTAATAATTAAATTTTCTAACCCCACACACACACCCTCGCTCTCTCCCCACAACTTTCTCTTTCTTATTTTCTAATTGTGGGCTAATCGACAAGGAGAAAGAGTAAAGAGAAAGTGTGTGAGGACTTTTCTTTCAACACTATTTCAGTATGACTTTGGAACACGTCACCATGTAATTATCGGGGGAAAAGAGTCTCAGCTGACTTTCCCTTTGATATTGAGATTGACCACAAAAAATTAAAGGAAAATTTTTGGGTAGAAGAGAGCTCTTAACTTAATGAACTCTTTGATCAGCCGAAAGAGAAAGTTGCAGCTTGTAGTGGATCTTTGAAAATGTACGTTAAGAATACATTTTGTGCATGTATACATATAATATAAAATTTGATCATCTTGTCCTCATGTGTGGTCTACTTGATAACGGACTTGCTAATTGGATTGCTGATTTGGTCAATTAATTAAACTCACCAAGTGGTAGGGTGGGGGGTTTCGAAAAAAGGGAAAATGTTCTTTTTGACAAAATAAGGGGGAAGACATCTGGTCTCGCGCTGTCACTCATCCTGGTCGGCGGCTGGGTATTCTAACGGCAATTTCAGCATTGACCCAAAATGACGTTGACATGAGACTGGACACTTTCTTTCTGTCTCCTCCACGTCAAATGTCAAAGAAGTCAGATAGTCAGTCAGAGACAGAAAGTCTTGGACTGTGTGTGTAAGTGTAGAGAGAGGGAGAGTGGTAGAGGAGAATGGGGAAAAGTGAGGGTGAGGGTGATGAGGAGGGGCGAAGACAAGCAGAGAAAAGAGAAGGAGGGAGAGAAAATGACAGAGGCCATGAGGAGTCAGGAAAATCGTTGATATAAATAAAAAATACAGAGACATCCACGGACTAAGGAGGGCTAGAGGCATCTTTGCTCTCTCTTTCGTGTGGTCTGGTGTGTCTAGGTGCCTATATAATTTTCTTTGAACAAACCAAGAGTAAAGTCAAAGAGGAGAGAGAAGACGAGAGTAAAAGGAGAGCTTTTCTCCCCAAACTCTCGATCACACAATCCTGGGATCTGAGATCAAGAGAGAGAGAGAGAGAGCCAATAGCAAAATGGACTTATATTCTTTGGTGACGATGAGGACGACGATGAGAAGGACACACATATACACCCACGACGACGACGATGCTCTTTGAGAACAAAGAGAAGCCACTGAGCCATCTCTTCACCATTGGAAAGTCAGTCTTTATAAGAGTCTCAGTGTTTTTAGCCTCTCTCTCTCACCCACACACACACACAAGGAGAGGGAGAGAGGCACAGACGCCGTCGAAAGATTTATGTGTGACTGAATCATTTTGTAGCGTGATTTGAATTCTTAATGCATCCTTCTCTTTACTTTCTTTCATCCTTTCTATTTATTATACCATATGCCTTATTCTCCCTGGGTTTGGGTGGTGTGGCAGAGTGTGTGTCTATAGCTTAAGAAGAGGACTTGTGTGTGTGTGTGTGTGGATTTTCCATCGTCTATCCATTCCATCTCTCCCCACTTTCCCCCAACTCTCTCTCTCTCTCTTTCTCTCTCTCAGCAAAGGCGGCTTGACAGTTCAATTTAGCCAAACCACGTTGAGCCTCCTTGTGTGTCCCCGTGTGTGTGTCTCTGTGTGTAGGTTTAAAGTATAAGCATGACCCTCACTTTCGCCTCCTTTTCCACAGTCACCGTCACAAGCAAAGTTGAGATTTCAAAGTTGAATTTATAGAATCAGTATGGATTGACTATGAACCTCTCTCTCTCTCTCTCAGGGAAAGCGTGTCCTCCCAGTCGACTGTCGACAGAGTCCCCGAAAGTTTACATTGTCCAAGTTATGAGACGAAATATAGCAGCGTGACAATCAACACAACTACCTCTCATCTGTGTGACTGTGTGTGTGTGTGTGTGGTGTACGTACAGGGATGAAAAGTACAGAGTGAAAGTGTGTGTGTCCTTTTATTTTATTTTATCTTGATCTTTGTAATGCAGACAGATAGGAAATTGAGTCTTATCTATTCTATTCTCTCACTCTAGAAACTCTTCAAGCACAATCCACTCTCCACTTACCCTCTCATCTCTCGTTTGTGTGCGAGTAACTCTTCTCTCTGTGTGTGAGTGTGTGTGTAGTCATCTCTTCACATTTTATATGTACAGTGAAACAAGGGAACTCAAAAAGTTTTTGCAAAACGAGGAAAACTTGAAACATTGGCACATACGAAAAAGGGTGTGTGTGTGTGAGAGGGAGAGAGAGAAAGGGGGAGGTGTATGTTTGTACCTGGCTTAAACCTACTTTTCCAATGGATTCACAGAGAATTGAATAGAATTCAACTTGATCCTCCATCCTCTTCCTCTCCTCTTCACTCTCACCCTGTCCTTCACACTCTGCTCTTTTTATCATTCCCACATAAACGTTTGTCATCTTCATAACTTGGTGAAGGTTTGGCGAGGTGGGTAAAGTAAATTTTGATTCTATGTATCTACAGCGTGGAAGAAGGCAGAGCTAATTTTACCCGGTACCGTCATTGTGGGTCAGAAGCTCATTAAAAAAATTTAATTAGCCTCTTCAAGAGTGAACAGTATAAATTAAAATAGAAATCCGCAATTTTTTAAAATCCCAATCAAACGTAAATGATGATATCCCCTTTTAATTCAAGATAATGAAGATGATTGGGAACGGAAGCCCCTGTGATTTTAAATGCGGAGAGGAAATTAAAAGGAAGTTGTATAGATTTTCTCCCTCCTCGACGGTACACACACAGACACTCAGACACACACCACGATCAAGTGGAGAGAGAGAGAAAGGGAGAAAATTATAGGAAAGAGGTCTAGGGAAAAAACAATTACAGGGGATTTTCTGGGGCTTGGTACACTACACAAAATGATCGTAATAAATTTGTAATCCAATTACAATCACGCTTCGACAAATTTACCTATACGAAAATTTGTATTGTTTGTCTTCAGCCACAACGTTTGTCCCAACCAAACGTATACAAAAGGACAATGGACTATTGAACTTTTTTTAGAGAGAGAGGAAGAGAGAAATAAAGACCGAGCTAGAGTTAAAGGAGGAGGAGGAGAAAGAGAATAGGGATTAGAATGTGGGCAATCGTAAACGGATATAGAAACTAAATTAAGTTGCTTATTTATCTCGCCACCATCACCAATGCCACACCATAGAAAGACTGTTGCTGGTTCCTCCTCTTTCCTTCTCCACCTTACATACTAAAATTTCCTTGAAGAAAAAACCTTGTATTTCAACAGCCAGCCACCAGCACACAGTGTACACACACACAGTGTACAGTGTACATGGTGCGTAGTAAAGTAGGGCCATGGTACGGTGTGTAACTAAATTAGACTTCTCGACTCGTAGAGACAAGAGTAGCCCTCCTTCTCCTCCCGCTTTCCTGCATGGCAATGCGATGAAATGAATGAATTCCTGTTTGCAACCTCGAGGCAAGTCTTGACGGAAATTTAGACGGACACAACTTCCGGTCTGTTTATAACTCCTTGACTCCCTCCTCCTCCTCCCCCCTCTCTCTCTTACTTTTCGACTCTTGATTCATTTCCCAAAAATCTCCGTCTCCATGCTTCCTTGCCTCTCCTTAATCTCTAAAACAAATGAGCTCCGCCTTATCCTTGTCACTCTACATTTTTGTTTTTGAACGCATCCCCTCCTCCTCCTCCTTACCTTCCACAAACCACTATCAAAACAAAGTGCCGATTGAATAAAAACAGTTTAAATAAATTTGCTGTGCAAAAAAACCATTTTTTCCATTCCACAAATTTCTTTATTTAATTTTTTCCCCTTCTATTGTAAAAATTTAATAAATAAAAAAAGGGGTTCCGCTGTCAATTCCCTTCCATTGTAAATTAAGTTTATTATTTTCTACAGTAGAAAAAATATTTCATACAATTTTTTACTTGAATTACTTCCTTCACATAAAATTTGACTAAATAATTTGACTCTTGAGTTTGTGTCCACGTCCACACAAACACACGACCTTTGTCAGATTCAGAGTTAAATGGGATGAGAAGACAAAAAATGTTTTTACTCTCCATGGAGAGTAGAGTAAAGAGTATTCATATTTAGTCATGACATTTTTTTGTCTAGTAGTTGTAGTTAGGATTTGAATATTTTAAATAAATTTGACATAAAAATATTGGCCCGTAACCTTTTACCTCGTTTGAAAAAATAGCTCTCTTCTCATTTTCCCGTCTCTTTCTCTCAACACACTTGAGTCAGTCAGGGTGAAGAGTGAATCTGTTAATTATGAATGAAAAGTTTCTCTCTACAGTTTTTTGAGAAGAGAAGAGAAAATGGGAGGGTAGGTGGAAAGAGAGAGAAAAAGGGAGAGAGAAGGGGGGTTATACGAGGTCTTTGCTAATCATGAGCCAATGGCTTGGAAATTTACGATAACTACCATCATCGTTTCGTTTCTGCTCCTCTACATTCACATCTTTTTTCCCTGTACTCCATGCCTCTCCTCTCTATTTTTTTTGCTCAACCTCCCCTCCTCCCCTCTACTCTCTACATACATTGTCGTACATTGTATACAAATGCTGCGTATAATCAGGAGAGAGAGAACCACGTGGAGTAAATCCTTCCATAAGTTTTCATGGGTCTCCGACCTGGAGCAGAAAGGAGGAGGAGGAGGAGAGAAAAAAAATGTATCAAGTGTTGTACACAAACAGACATGGAGGGAAAAAAATGATGATAAAATTCTAAATGAGTGCCTTTGATCCGATCCAGACTGGAATGAATGAGAATGACGTTGAGAACAAAAAGGGAAAACCAAGGCAAGGTCCTCTGATTTTTTCTTTCCCTCTGTCTCTCACTCTCTCTCTCTCTCGGGTTGTCTACGACGAATCGTAAAAAATTTGTCGAGATACAATTTTGTGTGTGTGTGTGTGTGTGTGTGTGGAAGTTGACGTTGGATTTGTTGTGTGTGTGTTATGGGGTGGAGTGGAGTGCAATGACAAGGGAGACTACATAAGAAAGATAGAGAGACTCTCCACGTGCTCGTCATCAGTTCATTGAAAATGGGATGGGAGGGAGGAGGAGGAGTGAGGATAGTATAATAGTGAGAGTTTTCATTCATACACACACACATACAGGCAGGCAGTGTGTGACTGCATATTGGCTAAATGATACAGTTTCTTACACAGGGGTAACGGAGAGAGGAGGAGGAGGAGAGATAGATGTGATTAATGGAAGAGAAGGAATGGATGGATAGCAGCATCCTCTCTCCATGTCTTTTTATATAAATGTACTCCCTGGCAGAGTACATTTATATTGGGTGTGTGGTGTGCAGTATGTACGGAGGACACACACACACACTGAACAGTGAGTAGTGAGAGAGACAGTCGGTATTTAATAAGAGTAAAGCTGATTCCATCATGGGTAAAAGGATGGGATATATGGTGAGGGAGTGATGAAGTGATGAGGATATGAAAGACTTCACTTTAGTTTATTCTCCCCATTGGATTGATACACCGTACACTCACTCCACTTGGTATTGCATCAACATCTCACCCTTCATCTTATCCTCCCTCTTTTCTACACTCTACAATGTACACACACACACTCTCTCTCTACTCTATTCAGTCCATCACTTTTTCTTCTACTACTTGTCAATGGGACGGTCGCTCCCGCCAAATTTCCTCAATTTTTCTCCAGACACGCAGCGGATTGTAAGACAGCTTTCACTATTTTGGGAAGAATCGGTTGGACATTTTGAATTTTGTCTAAATAACCTGATAATTCAAAGCCACTAAATACAATCATTTTAGACGTGTGTAGAGGAGGATGGGACAAGGTTAGACAGCAACTCGAATTCGTACTCAAATATTTCCTTACTTTTTTGGAATTTTTACCATTTACTTTTCTTCAAAAAAATTTCAAAGGTTAGTCCTTTAAAGTGTCAAAATCAATGTACAAAACTAGTCGCACAAAAAAACAGAAAATACTTTGATTGTTGTATCTCCACTGATAATCAAAAGGGTCCAATTTTTTTCCCTTATCAGCCACAGTATAAAATTTGAAAAGAGAAAGTGGAATCAGATAAAAAAAAACAAGTTTATAAAAATGTTTGGCTTATTTATCAAATCCTGGGAAGTCGGGGAGCACCAAAAAAAACCACAGCTGGAGCCGCAAAGCCACAGAGAGAGAGAGAGAAGGAGAGTGAGTGTGTGTGTTTGTAAAAGAAGTTGATCTTACTCGCCCCGGCTTTTCTTCTTTCCATCATGAATACACACACACACTCTCTCTCTCAAGTCCTTCTCCTCTGTCATGTACAGCCAAGAAATATTTATAAAAGATTATTAGCTCACCCACAAGCAGAGCATTGAGAAATGGAGGAAAGAAAAAGGAAAAGAATGGAGATGCGGAATGTACACAAGCAAACACAGAGAAGTACAGCCCTCTCAGATTTTTGTGTACAAAAAATGGAGTCCTTATAAATCCAGTGCATTTCATTTCAATAGTGGACTCTCACAAGCCTTTGACAATACTGAAAAATATAGAGTACACACACATCTTGTACTTTGAGATTTAAATATCTTATCTTCTCTCTCCCTCTCTGTCCACAGTCCATGGTTAACATAGCCAAGGCTTCTCCACACACACACACACTGTAGCGTACATCTGAAAAAAGAGAGACAGTAAACGGATAATGGAGCTAGGATGTGATGGAAATGAGTTTTTTTCCTTCAGTCCCCTCATTTTTAAGCTAAGCATGAGTGATGGGGTGTGGCTGGAGTGTTAGAAAGATATTGCTGTAAGAAAACTGTCTCTTTTACCCCCTCTCCTCCACACACACACACACACACAAACAAACAGATACAAACTCACATGTAAGAGGGTAAGAGGGAGAAAAAAAATAGACTGGACTGGAAGAGGAATTGAAGGAAGAATCAGAGTTGAAGATTACAGAAAGAGGAGAAAGAGTCGGACCCTAGAGCTTGAAGCATCATGACTTCTTTTTGTTCCTTGGTCCTTTGTACACACATACATACACATATATATATGTATACAGGCTGTCCCTATGACACTGGCATCGTGTGACCCTGGGTAATAGGATACATAAGCGCTTCATCCTCTCATCATCATCATTTTCCTTCTTTTCCTCTCCCCTTCTTTTCAATCTTTCTCTCTCTCTCTCGTGGTGGTCTCTTTCTCTCTTTTCCTCCATGGTCAAGAATATTGTTGACAGTTAAGAATGAGATAGTTTAGAGCCTATTTCTATTTTTATTTTTGTTGTGAGGGATTCGTGTGTGTGGTGAATCATTTTGAGGTGCATCTTCCTCCTCTCAGTAGAGTGAGCACCCCGAAATAAAACTCGAGTCAAGTGCACACACACAACACACACACACACTCCACACTTTTCTTCAGAAATACACACAAAACTAGTTTTAGTTGAGTAAATAAGGAGAGGAAGGAGGGAGGGAGGGAGAAAAATGGAGGGAAAAGGAGTGAAGGCATGGATTAGTTGGTTTTGCACATGCTGTACATTGTACATGCTATGCCATGCCATGCTTGCCTACAGAATGGAAGAAAATAAAGGATATTGGTTCAGCCTCCTCCTCCTCCTCCCTCACACACACACAACTGCTCAAGCACGAGGAAGAGGAAAAGAGATGAAGAAAGAGAGCTTTTTCACGGAAGAATTCAAGTGGCTTTTCAGCAGATTATATGAAATATATATATTTCCTATCAACTCCCCCTCTCTCTCTTTATTTTTGAAGGATTCTCCACTTTCTTGGGAAAATGTAAACAAACTTCCACTCTTCCCTCCACCTCCTCCCTTTCTTTTCACTCTATCTCTTGATCTTTTTAAATTATCCTTGCTCAGTTTAGCTCCTAAACATTCACCAAAGAAAAAATTGTGCATTTTTAATTGGACTGGTCAATCGGCTGGAAAGTTCAAACGACTCCTTCCTTTCCCTGCCTACTAGTTTATTAGTCTCTCTTCACTGCCTAATAAAAAATGGCTAATGAGAGAGAGAGGGAGAAAGGGAGAGGAGTGGGACCCATCAAACACACAGTATGCCCCATCTCTGATCCCTTGTTCGCTCAGCTATGAATGAAAGAGTCCACCAATCCTTCCCGCTCTACTCGGCTGCAAGAAAAGCGAGAGTGAGTAGGAGCAAAAAGTAAGGGAGCACAAAAAAAACTAACATGAATTTGGGAGATCCTCACTCTCTCTCTCTCTTTCCTCGGATGCTCTGATGGTTGAATTTCATTTGGAGTTCCCAGAGTATGGGCAATCCACAAACAAAGTTGGTAAGGGAGAAGGAAGTGGAGAGGGAACGAAGAGAGAAGGAAAGAGCGGGAGTTGCGGTGAAATGCTGTGAATGTGGTGACTGTGTAGAGAGAAGGAAAAAGGATAATATGATATAATATCGGAGGGAGCAGAGGAAAAGAGGGGAAGAGAGGGAGACTCCCAAGTTGTGTATGTTCGGATAGCTTCCCTTTGGCTCTCTACTCTGTGCTCTCTGCTATGGTTTTTGTATGGGAGGGAGAATTTTGAGCTCGGCAACTCTGCGCCACGTGGAGCTAGCCAAGGTGGATGAGAAAAATGGGCCATTTGGGAACGGGACATGGAGGTATATGTAGTCACTAGATGTATCTTTCTATGTGTGTGTGTGTGTGTGGATGAACGCATATAGAAGCTTCCACACACGCACAATTCCCCCCATTCAATTCACATCCACCGTATTTTTATAATGCACCACCAAGGCTGTTGGCTCTCTTAGTGCATAATGCTGGTTGTGAAGGGTATACTCTGTATGGAGAGAGAGAGTGCGTATGTGAAGGCTGGAACTATCTCTGTATGGGTATATAGAGTGTGTGTATAATGCCCGGCGTGAAGTGGCGGACCCAGTTTTGTTGGATAATATCACCATCACTATCACTATTATCCCATAGTATGGTGGAGTCGTACAAAAGTGAGGTTAGACTGTACGCTTTGACTCTCTGCGTAAAGTGTGTGCGTATGTGTTGTGGGAGAGAGGGGGTTGGAAGAGAGTAGAGTAGAGTTAGTGTGTAGAGTACAGCTATGCTCACAATGTCCCAACGATGCCGAATGGCGGGAGTTGGCGGTAGTCGGAGAATTGGGCATGTCTACACTTTGGAACTTCCAGGATGACAACAACGGCAGCCCCGAATCCCCCGAATCTTTCCCTCTCTCTCTCTCTACCAGTCCCCATGCTTTGAAATGGTAGGATTCAGAGGAGGGAAAATGTAGACAAGTCTGAACAGGCTCTCTCTCTCTCTGCTTGTTGTGAATGTGTGTGTCTCACCCCATAAGGGAGGAACAACAACAAAAAAAAGTAAAAAGATTCAACAGCCGAGAAACTCATCCAACTCCACACATACACACACAGAGGAACACACACACAGTAGAGGCACAACTATACTCCACTTTCCTTCCCCTTCATAAGTCGTGTGGGGTGCATACGACTATTATTAGGTATAGTCACTTTACATATACACATATGTGTCTTGTATACTTGTACGTACATGCCTGTGTGTGTGTTAGAGTGAAGGGATATAGATCAGTTGGGTCTATGTATAGGATAGATAGCATCTTGTTTTCCTGGCATTTTCACACGCATGAGGCCAAGCCTCCTTTCTATCTATGTAGGCAGTGAGTGTGTGTAGGGAGAGAGAGTGTGTGTGTGTGTGTTCATTCCCCCTACTTTTTGCTCTGGCCATTGTCATTGTTGGAGAGTTGGATCATCCGATAAAAACATGGCACTAATGGACAAATCATTTTCAATGGCTCCATCCACATTATCAATGCCCATCATTATATATGAAAGTTTTGTACGTGTATGCAATGTAATGCCAGAGCTATACATGTATACCATATGTGTACATTGGAGAGAGAGAGATTAGTGGACTTGCTCTGTAATTTTCGCTGGTGAATTGAATCCAGATTAGAATTGAAACAGAGAGACACACACATGCAGAAAGAGAAAGAGTGGAAAGAGAGAGAGAGAGAGAAATTGTAGAATTTTGAATTGTTCGCAGAAAATTGTGCTCTCACACACTCACTCATCCTGTCACAAAAGGCTTAGAGCCTTATAAGGCTTTACTCTTCGGCTGATGCTGAGGGCTGCTGTGGGAGCGAGAGAGAGAGAGAGAGAAGGGGGGAAGGTTAAATAGGAAGCAAAAGCAAGGCAGGCTCTCTCTTCCTCCTCCCTCAGTCCTCTCTCGGACTGTAATCCCTCAGTCAAATGTCTATCTCTTATCCCTACATTGAAAATCACAGTCACAAGCTGACGCTGACACCCAACAATCCTCCACACACCAACTCTCCCTCTCCCTCTCTCTCCATTGACATTCATGACTGTCAAGCTACTCAAAAAGTTAAAAAAAATTCCATTCCCCCCTCCACTTTTTTAAGACTTGTTCAAAAAATGGAGAAAGAATCACCAAATGGTTTGACAATTAAGGCAGTTCACCCAGAAAAGTACCCACCCTGTACACTCATTCTGTACTTACTATCCCATTTTCCCCTGTATAAAGATCCTTCAAAAATTTTTAGAAAATAACTGCTCCAATATTTTTTCGCTCTAAAAAGCAAAAAAAAACCAAAATGGGACAGTATGGTTCTTCTTGACGATTGAAAGGGCAAACAAGGATCTCCGGGAATGTATGTGTAGTGTGTGAGTGCGTGTGTGTCGGGATGTGTATATATTTAACGTGAATCATGTTGTAAGGAAGATAAGACTTTCACCCTTTTCACCACGACCATCATCCCCCTTCCTTCCTTCTTCTGTCTTCCTCCTTTCTTTCTCCTCCTCCTCCTCTTCCAGCCGTCCAAATGGCGTCGTTGGAAGCATTTCTGATCTCTTTAAATTGCTCTTCATAAGCCTTGAACGGTCATCACTCCATTCTCATCTTACATTATGGATCTTCTTTTTTTCCTCTTCCTTCCCATCACCCTCCTCTTCTTCTTCCGTTTTATCTTTATCTCCATCACTCACTCTTGTCTTGATTGTCTTCCCTACATTTCATTACATCAAAGACACACTAGTAGTACTACAACTCTTCTTCTTCTTCTTCCTCTTCTCCCCCGTAATTGCCGAGCATGGAAACTTTCCATTGAATTTGACACCCCTCAACTTTGTCTCCTTATCTGCGAGTGTTAGAGGAGAAGAGAAGAAGAAAGTGAGAGAGAAAAATTTATGTGGACAATTACTTTCTCGTTTATTAATATACCCATGTGTAAAATCTTTTGTAACAAAAACCAAAAACTTACAAACTCCCACAACTTCTCATTCTCACACCCACTGACCTTTAACCCTGACAATGTACTGTACAGAAATGTTAGTGAAGACAAGACAAGAGAAGAGAAGTGAGAGGGAACAAAAGTGGGGTAATTAACATGGTCGTACAAAGTGCTCTTAAGAATGTACGAAGGTGTCATACATACGCTACTCCTAATCTTAATTACTCTCAGCAGAACAAGCAGCAGCAGTTCTGGTGTCCATTGAAAAAGGATTCTTCTTAATTCTCAAGTCTCTCTGTCAACAAATTCCCTGGAATTTCCTGAGAGATTACAAATCCTACCCTGCCTACATGTATTCATGTGTACTCTTGAGAGAGAGAGAGAGAGAGCTGCGAAGGATGTAGATCTTTGCATTTTTTTGAAGGGGTATTACAAAAGATGAAAGTTTTAAATTTAAAATTGTCTGCGAAAGTGAAGCTTGACCTTTTACTATGTGGAGACTTTGTAAGACACTTAACACAATTTAGTTCACCTCATGAATTAGATTATTGAAAGAGACGACATATATTTCAAGATGCATTGCAAGTGTGAAAGGAAGAGGAGAGAGGTTCTAAAAATAAAATTATGATGGTACTGTGGGAAACTTGGGGAATGAGGATAAAAGATGATTCAACCTTCCATTGCCACCCACTCTCTTGCACATTCTGGAAAATCCTTCTCCATTCTCGTGTACGTATTTGAACGTTGCATGGAGGCGCTGGACAAGCACCGACAGAATTACATATTGTGGAGTAGAAGTGTGAGAGTAACATGGGAATGACGCAAAGGAAAGTACGTTGAATCCATTCTCGGTCGTCGTCACTATCATCGTCCTTCAACCCACCTCATCGACATTGAAATCGTCATCGTCATATGACTCACAGCATGCTTCCGAGAAACAGGCCATAAGGTGAGGAACTGCACTTTCAAGGTTTTCCCTTTCTCTCTCTCTCTCCGTCCTCTGTGTGTGTGTGTTCTATTTTCACGTGGCTTTCCACGTTTCCTCCACATAGAAAAGTCAGGAGAACGGCGGAGCATCTCGTGCAATTGGAGGGATGACGCAAATCGACAGCTTTCCCCTTCTCTCTCTTTCACTCGCTTACTCTCCTTTCCCTCCTGATGCATAGTCATGGGTAAACATAAACAAACATAAAGGCTCACAGAAACAAATCCACAGAAACAGGAACACAAGACTAGGAATGTATGTACTGATCAGTGTCCTGTACTACGTAGTCATTTCATATTCTCGGATTCCCTCATGGATATTTAAATCTTGTCTTTTCCTCTCTCTCTACTCTCTCTATTCCTATCTCTCTCTTTCCCTTTTAGCTTTAATTAAAGAGAGTATCTTTCTTCATTTTATATTCACAATTAACGTCATGTCTGACTGAGTCTGATTTTTATGGTGACCCACAACAAGGCTTACCTTCCCTTTCTTCTCTTTTCCCTTTGAGGTTTCTCATCCAACATTCTCCTCTCCCCTCCTCTTCTTCCATCTCTCGACCTTCAATAGAGAATGAACCGAGAATGAAGTCAAAAAGGGATTTTTGACGTGAATTTTTTGGCGGGATGAAAACCAAGGCGAAGGCTAAATGAAGTATGTAACTTGAAAACCACGGAGGAGAGCAAATTAATTGTATCCTGTTGATAGTCCCAAGTCAATTAGGATTATGTGAAACCAGAGCAGCACACTAGCCATAAGCCGCCTCGAAAGTTTTGCCCTGTAGGCGCCCCT